>JANHFM010001443.1:97887-108553 GCA_032468115.1 Grayia smithii | reverse complement strand
ATATGATTATTATTCTTCCAACAGAACCCAGACAGGATTTTATTAAAACTCTTTAGATGGATAAAATGCATATTCCTGCTTTTTATCTTTCTCCTCAGAACAAAGGGATAATCAAGGTCCCATACAGTAAATGAAACCAGATCACTGTTTATTGACATGGTTCAGCTGTGAACACTTTGATGGTGAAAAAACACATTTTTGGTGGTGCTCAAACTTTTTCACATTAATTGAGACTGACTGATGTGCTTTTATGTTTTTTTAGAGCTCAAAATAAAAGACATTCAATACACGTGTGTCAAATTTTGTGAAACCATAACCCTGTTCTAAATATATTAGATTGTTTTTGCTCCATTCAGTCCAGAAACCTGAATTATTATGCCCATGTGGATAATATAGCACTTCTACCTCAGCTGATCTTCCCAAATGTGCCTCCATCTTTCTAAGACTCAGAGAGGCCCAGGAAGTAGAACCATTATATTCAGGCTTCAAATATTCAAAGGGCATTAAAGGGTCACAAAGAGTTTCCACCCCTTTTTGCTGCCATGTATGGGTTGTAGGGATTTTTTTTTCCAGATCTGATATGGTACCCCACATAGTACAAAATTCTGTACAAGTCCTCCTCTTTTTTTCGTACACAGTTCTCACTCTTTTATCCAGTTTTTTTTTCCTCTTGAATTTAATAGTACAGAGTATGTGAGGATGCACAAAATATTGAAATAACCCTAGGAAATATACATGCTTATTTCACTACTGTGCAGTCAAAACCCTCACAAATATATTTGTGTTAAAGGCATGGATTGTAGATTTAAGGATGTGTCGTATCAAGCGTATGAAGCAAAAGTACAAATTTTGATACATTTCAGATTCTGAAGCAAGGCTGTGGTTAAACAGGATGTGGTTAAAGTCACAACGGTGCAATAGAAGCTCCCCCACTTTTTATGTGTGAGGCACTTAAAAAACAAGCAGAGCTTCAATTGTATCATTCTGGCGTTCATCATAATATTTTTACCATATTCTGCGGATGCGCTTGGGTGGCTAAAACTCTAACCCTAACTTTTGTCAGGAATAATCCCCTCAAGTAGCCTAAATTAAAAGAACTGCTCGATGAAGTTTAGGACAAATTAAGAGGGCCAGAAAGATATAGGCACATCTGTTAATATTGACTCACTCACTCCATATCTTTCAGTTTAAGGAAACTGACAGAAAAAGAGGAATGGATTATATAATTGTGTCTGACATGGAATAATTTATTAGAATGCATCTTATGGAAGTTTTGTTTCTTACTTCTATCGAGGTTAGGAGAAGCTCATTGAAGAAGAGATCACAAGTCTATATGCATGGAACCAAATCTGCCGCTCTGTCTGACTCAGCTGAAGCCTAGGTTTGTAAGAACTAGTTATTAGATCAAGTGTTTCTTGTTACCTTATCTTTCACTGGATCCCTCTGAAAATGTTGGCTTCCTTCCCTAACCTTGAAAGTAGTCTTCCCGACTTCCTGCGGTGACATCAGAGCGAGTAAGGTAAGGAAAAAATTCTTCTTTTGGAGCTCTTTAAAGGCATTCTCAATCCTGTAGGGATTGGAAAATAAAAGAGGAAGTTTCAGAGCCCCCCGGGTGACACGCAATCACTCGAGAGGAGAGGAACATCCCTTTAAAGCCGAAGGAGAAAGAGTCAGCCTGTTAGGTGGTCCTGGAGCAATGGCGGCCACACCATGAGTGAAAATCACATTTTCCAAGTGGGGGACGAGGAGACTGCAGAAGGAGAAGAAAACAAGGATGGAGATTGCAGACAACGAGAGAGGGAGATGCAAAGAAAGAGATTAACTTGGTAGCGGCCTTTGGAGGGCAGCGCAGCACAAACTGGAACAGAAAGGAGTTCAGTGCAAGCGAAGGGGGATCCCAGCAAGTGAAATAGCGAGACAGAGTGAAAGTCGGTGGTGAAGATCAATCCCCTGCACCAGAAGGAGGAGAGAGGAGAGAAGAAAGCAGAATTTTAAAAAAGGACAATAAAATCCAGCCCAGGACTATAAGAAGAAACTTGGAGACTACTAGAACTTTAATCAAAACTCAGAACTGTGGAAACTGAGAGATAATACCAGAAGGAGAAGGGGAGAAGAGGAAAGGAACAACAAAGAAAAGAGAGAAAGATTCTGGAGAGACTGAGACTATAACATGAAGTATACCTACAACAAGAAGCTAAGTGACTAAAAGACGCAATCGGCGGAAAAGTATTGTATAAATAAATAATAAATATAGAATTTTACATATATATATATTTATAGGAATGGAATAATGAAAATAGTAGAATATAATCAAATATTATAGGATATTTAAATATAGAGTGTTAAGATAGTTAAGAAAAGTGACTGCATAAGAATATTGGAAATTAGTTGAACCAATGAATTAAGGACCAAAACTATATAGGTGACAGATTAAATGTTTATTATATTTTAAGATCCAAATATATCCTAAGATCCAAATATATCATTTATATTATATAATAGATGAAATAGAATAAGAGGGTTTATATAAAACTGATATATCCTTAGAGCACACTAAGTTATATAGAAGTTATATTGTGTATTGCATGAAATTGTGGGAAAATCTTACTAGTACAATTATAATGTCAACAACAACAATATCCAAGATTGGGAAGAAAACTGCTACTAATCCCTTAGCTATAACAGCTTCCCCACAAAGTCAAAGAACATTAGATATAATGTTAGGAAAAGAAAAAGAGAAACCATGAGAAACATGCAAAGCATGTTATTAATGATTCAAGAGACTCTAATGAAAACCCAAGAAAAGATAGCAGATAATCACGAGGAGATGAAGATATTTCACAGAGAAATTAAAGAGGAAATTGGGGAAGTAAGAGAAGATATTAAAATTATCAATGACAAAATTGGAGATATCCAGCAAACAATAATAGAAAATGAACAAAAAATTAACAAAATGGAAACGAAAATAGACCAGGTAGAGACAAAAATGGAATTGATGGAAGAGAAATCTCTACAATTAAATAAAGAACTCTCTGACTCCCTAGCACTATTGGAATTAGAAAGGGCTTCATACTTCTTAAGATTTCAAAATATAGTAAAGGAAAAAGATGAACAGCTGGGGGATAAAATGGCGGAAATAATAGCAGAAATAACACAACGAAACAAAATGGATATAATAGGCCAGATAGACGAGAATTACCACATGCAGACCAATTATATTCGACTACCAAGAGAGGTACACATCAAATTTACAAAGCGATCAATTAGAGATGAAATTTACAAAGCATCGAGGGAAGAAACAGTGACATACAAGGGCAGAGAAATTATAATTGTAAAGCAAATACCTCAAAAGATTAGAAATCAGTGACAATAGTACCAATTTCTAACGACCCATCTCATCAAATATAAAGTGATGTTTAGGTGGTTGAATCCTAATGGAATTCTAGTAACGTGGCAAGATAAGAGATACAAAATGGATACAATAGAAAAAGCAAGAGAATTTTTCAGTCTTCACTTCTCACAGGAAGAAGATCTAGATAGTAAAGAAGAAAGGGAGAGTAAAAGCCAAGAAGAAGACCAACCAGTAGAAAAGGAAGAAGCCAGAAAAATAACCAGGAGACGAGAAAAAGACCGAGAAGGAAGTGAAAAGAAAGAGCATGGATGGAGACATGATATACAAAAAAAAATACCAGTAGTAAAGAATGGAAGAGGCACTTAAACTATTTTCAATAAATATAAATGGCTTGAATTCACCCAAGAAAAGAACCCAAACTCTTACAAAACTATGGAAATTGGATGCAGATGTGATATGCCTCCAAGAGGTACATATCAAAAAAGATTACAGAAGATTATTGGAGAGTCCAAAATTAGGAATACTTTATACATCAGTAATACAAAAAAGAAGAGGAATAGCAATATATGTAAAAGAAAAGATAACATCAAAATTAATTTTCTTGATGAGGGTAGAATGGTAATGGTTGAATTGGAAATGGAAAACAAAAAAGTATTGTTAATAGGAATACATGCGCCAAATACAAATCAAAGCGAATTCTTTAAAAATATACATAAAATGTTAATAGATTTGGATTACGAAAACATTTGTATAATTGGGGATTACAGTGCGATTGTAGAGGTGGAAAGAGACTCCAAGAGTAGCAAGAAGAATATAAAAAAAAGAAACACTAGCCAAACAAACAGCGAACATGGGGGCGCTTATGGGGCAACCCGAGGGATCTGCGGACCCATGGGATCCCACTCACCTCATTTACTGAACCCATTTACTGAACCAGTTACTGAACAGGAGGCCGTCCCAGCACCCAAAATGTTTGTGGACATTATACGCCGCCAGTGGGCAAAGCCAGGCACCATCTCAGCACCCAGCAGCATGGACAAAAAACTGTATACGGAAGCACTCCTAGTACTTCCATCAGTTGACACACCTATGGCCAACCTGGCTTCTACCTCTCTCATTCCATCAGATGCTGCTGATGGGCTGAAGGCAGAGGACAAATGGGTAAAGCTGTCTTGCTGAAAGACGCATAACACCGTCTCCTGGGCCATCAAGTCAGCCGCAGCGGCATCTTTCTTCAATAGGACGTCACTTATCTGGCTCAGACAATTGCAAGCCCGCATTTCGCCAGATGATTCAAGGTTACATCAGGACATTAAGAAAATCATAGCCGCAATGGAGTATTCAGCGGACGCAACTCTTAACTTGGCAAAATTTGCTTCCAGGACGCTCGCTTCAAACATCATGTCACGTCGTCTAGTCTGGCTATGACATTGGCAGACGGATATGAAGTCCAAAGGACAACTAGCAGCAGTTTCCTTTACAGGCGGTTCCCTCTTCGGCGAAGCCCTCAAGCCTCTTCTCATTGAGGATAGAGACAAATGTAAGATGCTGCCTTCACAGCCACGTCGCACAGAACAGAGGTTCTTTTCCTCTTCCCGCAGGCAGTCCTTTCGTTTCTGTGACTATGGTCCCTCTTTTCCCCCGCAACATAGAGGATTCCCGCCCTCCAACCGACCATTGGAGAGACAGGGGTTTCAAGACAGGGGCTTCGAGACAGGGGCAGATATAGCCACTCCAGACGTGCCTTTCATGGGTTTGGATCCCGCCCCTACCATAGGTCCAAATAACTACCTCGATTCAGGGCCAATTGGAGGCAAACTTGCCAGGTTTGCCCACCACTGGCGGGAGACCTCCACGGATGCATGGGCCATCCAGACAGTATCACTCGGCCTCACCATCCAATTTGACGCAAACCTTCCACATCGATTCATACAATGTTCCAAGATCTGAAATCCTGTAAAACTGGCTCTAATGGAACAGGAGATACACCACCTCCTCTCCATCAATGCTATAGTACCCGTCCCCCTCGCTCATCGGGGAACCGGCTTCTATTCCATACTGTTTCTGGTTCCCAAAAAGTCAGGCGGCACCAGAGCAATATTGGATCTAAAGCGACTCAACACCTTCATGAAGTATTGAAGGTTCAAAATGCAGTGTCTTCAAAACATACTCGTCAGCATCAGACAAGGGGATCTTCTGTCCTCCATAGACCTGCGCGAGGCCTATCTTCACATTCCCATTCAGCCATCTCAGAAAGTATCTCCGGTTTTGTTACAACAACACACATTATCAATATCGAGCGCTCACCTTCGGTCTATCCTCCGCCCCTCGCACATTCACCAGGCTTCTGGATGTAGTGGCAGCTCATCTATGGTCCGTCCCAATCCGGACCCAATTTTACCTCGACGACATTCTTATCCAGTCGTCTAGTCCACATCATGCTTGCTCAGACATCGAGGTCACCGTCCGGACCCTACAACGCTTCGGGTTCACGGTGAACGTGGAAAAGAGCCAGCTTGTTCCATCTACCACATTGGAACATCTGGGGGCTCACATCGACACCCAGAGCTGCAGGGTGTTCCTCTCTTGGGAGCGAGTCCTCAACATTTGCTCTACGGTGCAGAAGGTGCAGTCACAACGAAAGATACCCACTCTTCTGCTTTCCAAGCTTCTGGGACAAATTATCTCTTGTCTCGGAATAGTTCCCTGGGCTTCACTCCACTCCCGTGCTCTCCAGTGGCTTCTCCTTCCAAGCCAGAAGGCTGGCACCAGCAATTCCTGCAGACGGCTCAAGGTGCCTCCGGGAGTGGCTCATTCCCTGGACTGGTGGCAATCCGAGGCGATTCTTCAGGGCTGTCTGTTCAAGGACCCGGAATGGATCACCCTCACCACAGATGTCAGTCTGCACGGTTGGGGTGCCCATCTCTAGAACCAGGTAGCGCAGGGTCGTTGGTCCACCCTCGACCTGACAAATGACATAAACTAGCTCGAGCTGAGGGCAGCGCATCTCGTGCTTTGTCACTTTCTGCCTCTCCTGGAAGGCTGCCACGTGCTCCTTCTCACAGACAACGTGACCACCAAAGCACACATCAACCGTCGGGGGCATGAAGTCCAGGCTTCTCATGAAGGAAGCACGGAACCTCTGTCTGTGGTCCGAGAAATATCTCCTTTCTCTTCGAGCAGAACACATCTCTGGGGTGTCACACACAAGAGCAGACTGGCTGAGCAGAGCAACAATTGACAACAGGGAGTGGCAACTCCATCCACAGCTCTTTCTACAGGTGGGGACCAGGTTCGGACGATCACAGGTAGACCTTTTTGCCAGTCATGCCAACGCCCAATTACCCAGATTCTTCATCAGGTATCCAGCTCCCGGGGCAGAGGGAGTCAATGCTCTTCGAGTCCCATGGCCCCCGGGGCTGCTTTATGCCTTTCCGCCTCTTCCTCTACTTCCCAGAGTCATCCGGAAGATTCTAGCGAAGCGAGCAGAGGTCCTGCTGGTAGCTGGGTAGCCGGTAGTCGAGTATGGTTCAGGGACCTGATGACCCTGTCCGTCACCCTGCCTTGGCAGATTCCTCCAGACAAGATTGTTCTGTGTCAGGGGGCTGTCCTCCACCCGGATCCTCAGTGGCTCCATCTGGCCGTCTGGTACTTGAACGGGAGATCTTAGCCAAGGACGACTATCCTCCCCAGGTCATCGACACCATCATAGCCGCAAGGCAACCTTCCACCACCAGGATTTACAAAGCCACCTGGGCGGCCATCTCCTCCTGGTGCTCGTCTCTTCACATCTCACCGGCCACCACTTCCATACAACAAGTCTTAACCTTTCTACAGGCAGGCCTTAACAAAGGCTTGGCCGTCAACACGCTGCACAGACAGCTTGCGGCTCTGGCAACGGTTTTAACCTATGCAGGGGTGGACTCTCTTTCTCATCACCCCAGAGTGTGCAGTTTCTTCAGGGACACCACCAACCTCAGGCCAACTGTTGTGCACTGTTTTCCTTCCTGGGACTTGAGCCTGGGTTTACGCTCTCTCACCTTATTGCCATTTGAACCACTCAAGAAGGCCAGTCTCAAGCTTCTTACCTTCAAAGTCACCTTCCTTGTCGCCATCACCTCTGCCCAGTGCATTTCGGAATTGGGATCCCTTTCGGTCAGACAAGACCTCTGTATCTTCCATAGCGATCGGGTCATTTTAAGGCTAGACCCGACCTTTCTCCCAAAAGTGAATTCTCACTTCCATAGGTCCCAGGAGTTGGTCCTACCGGATTTTTGTCCCCATCCAGTTCATTCGTTGGAGAAGAAATGGCATACCCTAGATGTCTGTCATGCTCTCCAGAGATATATCCAATATATCTCCTTCCGGAGAACTGAGGCGCTCTTCGTTTCCTTCCAGCCCAGGTCTCTTGGATCCAAGGTGTCACCATCCTCCATTGGAAGCTGGCTGAAGGCCTGCATCTCCCTGGCGTATGACATTCAAAAACGTTCCCGTCCTGGTTGTATCACTGCCCATTCAACCCGGAGTGCGGCCACCTCTGTGGCCTGGGTCTCTCAAGCCTCAATTCTTGAGATTTGTAGAGCTGCCACTTGGACATCTCCATCTCCGTTTATCCGGAACTATAAGATCAACAAATTTGCATTGGCGGAGGCGGCCTTCGGCAGACGTGTCTTGCAACAGATCCTTCCTGTTGAGAATGATTCGACCGGACCAGCTTCCCGCTCTAGGGATACTTAGCTTGGGTATATCCCACTGCTTGAACTCTTGCAACAGTGCGCCGGAAAAGGAACGTTGGACTTACCTGAACGTTCGTTTTTGGCACGCTGCAAAAGAGTTCAACCCCGCCCTTTTCTTGGGGTTTTTTTTGGGATCCGGTCGCTTGTTTGTGTTTTGTTTCAGTTGCTGGTTTCTCCAGATCTGGAATTCGTTAGTAAGTGGAGCTCAACAGGAAGAAGGAGGAGCTTTTAAAATAAAATCTAACTCAGTCTTCTGGCCAATCAGAGGGAGTTATTATCCACTGCTTGAACTCTTTTGCAGCATGCCGAAAACGAACGTTCAGGTAAGTCCAACGTTCCTTCTTGCTCACACCAATCCTGGTCCAGAATTGATATGACCTGGATGACATCAGAGATAAGGATGAATTTAGAGGCAATAGAAATAGGGCCAAATGAATGGGCAGATCATAACCTGATAATAATAACCTGGAAGGGACAAAAGAGATTTAGGAGGTAGACCATGAATCAAAATCTTTGCAATGATAAGCAATACAAACAAATGTTGGGAGAAGAAATGAAAGCATTTTTTGTAAATAAAAAGTAAGATACCTCCATTCAAATTATTTGGGATACGGCAAAGGCATATATGCGGGGCTTAACAATCGCATATATAGGGAGGAAAAACAAAGAAAGGAAACAATATCAACAAAAATTAGAGGGAGAATTAAAGGAAATAGAATGCAAATTGCAGGAAGACCCCCAAAATAAAAAAAATAGGGAGGAATGGAATATTGCTAAACATAAAATAAATCTGATACTACAGAAAGAAATAGCATATAAAATAAAAAAAGGCAAAACAGAACTTATTTTAAATTCACGAACAAAATCGGTAGATGGCTAGCATATAAACTAAAAAAAGAAAAAAATGATTCATCAATTTAAGGATGAGAACGGGATAATTCAATATCAGAGGGATGCTAAAAAGAAAATTATTCAAACATTCTTTGCAAAATTATATATACAGGAAGAAATAGAAGAGTGGGAAATAAAACAATACATAGAGAAATCATTTATGAATAAAATTACAATAGAACAGAAGGAATTATTAGACAGTCCAATATGCAAGTTGGAATTTGAATCCGCACTGAAAAAACATAAAAATAATAAAACTCCAGGACCAGATGGAATACCAG
Organism: Grayia smithii; assembly: GCA_032468115.1. NCBI lineage: Eukaryota > Metazoa > Chordata > Lepidosauria > Squamata > Grayiidae > Grayia > Grayia smithii. Next base: position 99,293 of record JANHFM010001443.1, on the reverse strand, counting down.
TGGAATTGTATAAACACATCAAGAAGTAATAGGAGAGACAATGTTGGAAATATTTAATGAGGCATTGGAAAACGCAAAAATCCCGACAACATGGACAGAGGCAATAATTACACTCATTCCTAAAGAAGACACAGACCACCAGTTAATTCAAAATTATAGACCCATTTCACTGTTAAACACTGATTACAAGATATATGCATCAATAATAGCAGAAAGGCTCAAAGCAATTTTAAATAACCATATTCATCCAGATCAAAATGGATTTTTGCCAGCCAGACAAATCAAAAATAACATAAGGACAATAATTAACACACTGGAATTTTATGAGGCACATCCAGATAAACAAGCTTCACTGGTTTTCCTTGATGCCCAGAAAGCATTGACAACTTAAACTGGATTTTTTTAAATCAAGTTTTTATTATTATCGTTTTTAAATTTATACATATCGTTGTGTGAATGGCACGATGTCTGAGTATCATACAATTTCAATACATATAAACATATCCCTAATTATTACATACTATTTACTCCGTCCTTTTACACAGTTTTAATTTTCATATAAATGTTAACAAATATTCAATATCATCTAAATTAATATGTTTTGGTATTCATATTATCTTCCATTTTAATTTCAATAATATAACCCTCAAACAAAAATATAAAACTACCTGTCTGTTTTCTTTTCTCCTGTACACCAAATTCCATCCATTTTTACAACAATCCCTCTCCTTTCCTCTTCTTTCTCCCTCTTCTCTTCTCTACTCCCCTCTCCTTCTCTCTACTTCCCTCCTTCCTTCACCTCTCCTCCTCTCTACTTCCCTTTCTCCTTCTCTCCTTCTCCCATCCCCTATTTCCCCTCTCGCTTCTTCTCTACTTCTATATCCTTCCCTTTCTACTCTTCTCCTCCCCTCCACTTCCCTCTCTTTTTTCCCTCACTCCTTGTCCGCTTCTCTCCTACTCCCTTCCACTCCACTCCATTCCTCTTTTCATTGTTGCATATAGTATTCCCAATACCTATAAAATATGGTGTATTTTCCAGTTAATATCTCTTGCAATCATAACCATACAGCTGCTTTAAATTATGTTCAAAAATCCAGAAAACAGACTTAATCCCTTGAACATATATTGTTAATAATAATCATTAAATTCTCATCATGTTAATTAATCTTCATGTTATACACATCATCATTCTAATCACATATCTAGTACAGTATTATTTTTAATGCTAACTTCACTTCATTAATCAGACAGCATACCATCTAAGTATCAGTTTCTTACTTCCTCTCATTTCAAGCTTCTCACTATTTTCATTCTTTATATCTATTTTTTATATTTCCTTTCCTGAATTATTTGACTTTGTTATACATTTGATTTACACCCTTCCATTCTAAACTTCCACTGATATT
>JANHFM010001443.1:81998-93116 GCA_032468115.1 Grayia smithii | reverse complement strand
CTGGGTCCTCAGTTTACCTACCCTAAAAGGATGGAAGGCTGAGTCAACCTTGGGCCTGGTGAGATTCGAACCAACAGCAGTTGCTGGCATCTGGAACCAAGCTGAAACACTTAGCCAGGGCATTAATTAGCTGCACCACCTGAGGCCCTGTCGCCACCCGAGTATCTGTCAAACTCGTAGGAACAATGTCCATGAAGAAACGTGTCTCTGAAAATGTTATATTGTTCAATAAATTATTGACTCAAACTTGTTAATTTTTTATCAGAACCAGTGGCAGTGAAGCATTGGTTTTAATTGTATAGTGGTGAAAGCAGGAAGTTATGTGATCTGGGCAAACATATTAATCAAAAAGAACCCCAAGGCTGGGCAGCCAGACTGTTCCTACTAACTATATGGGGATTTTTTCCCTCATGGCCATAGGCAGCAGAAATGTAGCATTATTGCTATTGATAAAGTATAAATTTTATTAGGCTTGACATAGAATTCTCCCTAATATTTTGGACAAGAAAGTTATTGAGGTTCTGCTGACTGATTATTTTGATATTTCAAAGGATATATTTCTCAAGTAATTCAGCTATAAAGAAACCATTATCACAAAAGTGGGGAATTTGTTGCCCTCCAGATGTTGCTGAACTACGATGTTAAGAGTTTTTTTTTTTTTCTATTACAAATAATAATTCAATCTACCCTCCACCTTTCTGCCAGAAGGCACTGAAACAAAACTGGAAAAATGCCCAATTTTCTTTTTTCTTCAGGGCAATTTTCATTGTTCTGTTGGAAAAAATGAAGAAGAGTAATTGACACAAACTTGTTCTGTCCTCAGTAGAATTACAAGAATTACCCTGAAGAAGGAAAAAATTATCTGAAACATAATGGACATTGTTTCAATAACTATTTCTGACTCCTCAGTCATTCTACAAATTCATCTCTTAAACAGAAACTTGAAGCTTCTCTTCAAACTCCCTTTTGTACTCCATCCTTGACAGAATAATACAAGCTACCAACTCCAGCCACTATGACCAAGTATGACTGCTGCTGAGAGACGAATTTCCATTATTTCTTAAGCAGTACAAATTGTCCATCTTAAATTGATAGCTTGACCTTTGGACTCCAAAGGATGGGGGAAGATGACTTGAAATGATTTCTGTTCTCATACTTGGGAATTTGATATTGTCTACTCTGCACGTGGTCAGGGACATAATCAATACAGGATTTAAATTAAGCCCTAAAGCACATACAACGCATAGGATTCAAACAATGTATCAGTCATCAGCAAGGTCAATGGAATTGCCATTTCTGATGACAAAAAGGCTTTACAAGTATGTGTGTGTGTGTGTGTAAATGTGTGTGTGTATATAAGCACAGTTATATTGATTTCCAGGAGGAACAGTATGATCAGTTTCATCCAGGGGTGGGCTTCAAAAATTTTAGCAAGGGGTTCTCTGTCAGGTTGCTGGGTGGGCGTGGCCATGGTGGGCATGGCCTAGTCAGCCTCCTGCACCATGGGGGGGGGCTTTTTGCCTTCCCCAGGTTCTAGAGGCTTTCCTCAAGCCTCTGGGAGGGTGAAAACGGCCTCCCAAGGCTCCATGGCCCTCTGGAGGCCGGAAATGGGCCTGTTTCTGGCCTCCCTAAACTTCCAGTAGGCTTGTTTTTTGCCATCCGCAAGCCTCCATGCACGCCCTGCACTTACCTGCATCCAAAACGGGCCACGTGGGGACTCCTGGGAGCATCAGGGTGGGGTGGGCAGGGCCACCCAGGAGAATCTTGGGTGTGGGGGGAATCCAGGAGTGGGATTTGGGGGTTTTCCAAACTGCACAGAATCTTAGCTAGAGATTCTCCCAAACCCCTGGGAGCAGCCCACCCCTGGTTTCATCCTTCTTGAGTTCAAAAATGGAAACCTAGATGTTGCTCTATGGGGCGCAACCCACTGACAGGTTTATTCATCATGGTAAATCATGTGATTATTTCTTCTTGACTTCCAGTAAACCCTGGCTTGTAGGCCTACAGAAATAGTCACGAATCTACACACTGCCTCGGTGAGATGCATTGCCTTGCAGAGGGAATACAACCTACTTCCATGAAGCATACTTAGTTGGCCATTTAATTTGATAAGACTCTCATCAACCCAAAGCAAAACAGCAGGAGATGGGATTGTTCTGCCCTTTGAAGGGGCACTATGATTTGTTGCATCACTTCAAAGGGGAGCTTGAACAAATCCCTTTGAAGATTTGCACAGCAATGACAGCTGAGCATTACAGGGAGCTCAGCCAATTATAGCTTATTCAGGAAGCCATGTTGAAACAAAGTAAATCTTAGTATAGTGCAGATCAGTACTCTCCCTCTCTCTCATACACACATATATAATAATTCCATTGACAATATCTTGCTGTGTAATAGAGAGAGGAGATGGAGAAACAAGGCAGATATCATTAATATAAACATAGTTAGGAATTGGTCTACCTTGCTCAAAACAGCATTATAGACATCCATCCAATTAAACAAATGCTAATCCTGTAATGGTGATCCATTTATATTTATTCTAATTAAGTTCTAGTGAAGTCAACCTTTGAGTAGACACTGATCACAGTTTTGTTAACAGATTATCATTCTTTCTCAGATTTGATCATATGATTTACATTTGCAGAGACAGAACACTGAGAAATGCATTATGGAAATAAATATCTGATCTTATGAAAGAAAAAAGACAAATATTCCTGTACATTGATTGCTCAGTGAATGCATCACACCTCTCTTCAACACAGATGCTGCATGTAACAGTGCTATTCGGTAAGTGAATTCATATCTAATCTACATGTTAATATTTTTGGCAACAAAGACACAATTTGGAGAACTTTGATTTATAAACCAGAAATGACAAGCTAGGAATAATTGCATATAAGTTGTCCATGGGGTCGCGATGGGTTAGACGTGAGTTCGCAACTAAAAACAAGAAGAAGTCACCTTACATTTAATGCTCCTGAGAGTTGTAACATGCATAGGCGTACTTATTTTTGAGACATAACAATGTAAAAGCATTCCTGGTGTCAGGTTTTTCTTCAAATCAAATATTCTATTGAGGAAGATTAAGCCATATTGAGTAATCAGAAAACCAATGGACCCACTTAATATACAGCAGTTGTAATCCTATATGTGGAGCAGAATGGTTCCTGCAGAGCTCTGGTATCATATTGCTATTCTGAAGGACGAAGCATGTAAGCTCAAAAATGTACAACTTTCCAGCCATGTTTTTTATCATCATTATTATTATTTCAGGGTGAACTAGTCTCCACATTTGTCATTGTATCTTTTGTCATTTCCACCAATATAAGAATTTGTGTCTGTAACCTGGAAGCAGACATGACTTAAGTTATGGCATCTAATTGTCTCTGAATTGAATAACTCTAATGTAATTAAAGAATTACTCTGATTACCTTTCTTGTAAATGCACTGCTTTTACTGGAACCTACAGAAAATCTATGCAGCAAGTGAAAAATGGAAAGGAAGTTAATAAATGATATTGAGCACCTACATAAATCTTTGACTAGTGAATAAAACAAGAAATGTATCCCAGTATTATTCGTGTAGTCTGGGCACACTTGGATTTGAAATTCATTAAGAACCTTGTAGGTTTCTGAGGGCAATACATTGCTATTCCTATACCACATTTGGCCCAAGAAACTCAAATATTGATTGAAGAAAGAATATGATTAAATCATCCATCATAATGGGCAGGGGTGAAATCTACTTACCTTCCCTATCAGTTCGGAAAGTGCTTCACTCGCGCTCGCATGTGTCACATGTACGCTTACACCCTATGCGTATGCGCAAAGCCTTCTGAGCATGCGCAGAGGGTCAAACACAGGTTATTTCCTGGTTAAAACCAGGAAGTAACAATGTCCAGGCTGGTGGGCGGAGCCTCGCACTGCTGCCACTACCAGTTCTCCAAACTATGTGCCGCTGCTGCTACTAGTTCGTCCAAACCAGTCCAAACCGGTAGCATTTCACCCGATAATGTGGTTCTTAAAGAAGTTACACCTTTAAATATGTTTCAGGTTTCTTGTATTTTCTTAGGTCTTAAAGAGGATGTTTTTTAAAAAAAAAAAAAAAGATTTAAAATGAGCTGCTTTTAAGGACTTTGTGCAACTTTTGCCCTAGTGCAGAACTTATTTCAATTGTTGTGGTTCTGAAATGAGGCCAGAAGGCTTCTATATCCCCAGTTATACTAATAGCCAGCCATTATTTTGGCCTACTCTTGTGGCAATGCTATACTATAATGACTGCTTATGGGAACAGAGAATCATTGCTTGGAACCAGACAAAATACCTATTTAGTAGAGCACCCACAACTAAAAGCATAGGAAAAGTCAATAGGCAAAATATGAAAACCACAGCTCCTTCCCTGGGTCATTCTTGAAATGAGTGGTTCTCAGCATCTGATTCTGGCAAAGCTATGCTGATTAATATATACAGTATTTATTACTTTACTCTTCCAAAATCTCATTTCCTAAAAGATAACCTAACTGGAAGTCATCCAGAGCTGTACTTTTTGCTTATCCAATTTCTAGCATGACCTGCCCGCTGTTTCTTGAGTGCAGGAACAGTCAAAACCTTCCTAGCCCTCCCAACCCACTGCAAATGTATCTTCCACCTATATAACAGTAACAGAGTTGGAAGGGACCTTGGAGGTCATCTAATCCAACCCCCTGCTCATGCAGGAAACCTGTACTAGGGATTCAAACTGCCGACCTTTCTGATCGACAAGCTCAGTGTCTTAGCCACTTCAGCCAGGCTGAAGCACTGTTATCTTGAAGCACTGCCTCCAAAATGCTGTATTCCATCGTGAGTCACCTTCAGCTTCTCTGATTGGTTACCGGTAGTTCATTTCTGTCTAGCAGTATCTTCAGATTTGATTGGCCATAGCACCTCACAGACACACAAACACCCCAGGGGTGTAAAGTAGCCTGAATGGGTGTTTCATTCCAGTCTGTTCTCAGCTTATCAACAGCTTCCTGTTTTTTACCCCTCCTTTGATCCAGCAATGGCTGATAATTGACTATGTACCGTATATTCCGGCGTATAAGACGACTGGGCATATAAGACGACCCCCAACTTTTCCAGTTAAAATAAAGAGTTTGCCAGCCATGCATCTTGCAAGGTCAGTAACCGGCATATAAGACGACCCCCCACTTATCTGAAGATTTTAATGAGTTAAAAAGTCATCTTATACGCCGGAATTTACGGTAGTTCAGTAAAATATGCTGGATGGCAGATTTTTTTTTCCCACCTCTTCTGCCAGCATATTTCCATTCCATCTTTTATCTCCCAGGAAGTGCCCTTTTAGGGTTTCCCCCCCCCCACCTTCTGCCCTCTGTGCACTAATGCTTCTCTTTCATTATTTTTAAAATGAAGTTGCATGTTAGAACAAAGTTACAAAGTTTTCAATGAATTATGCTTCTTTGCTTCAATGAAGCTCAATCATCAGTTCTTCCATGCTCTGAAGTTTCTATAGACCTACAGCGGAATCTAGAAACAAAAGAACAACCCGTTCCTCTTGCTTAGAGATTTGTAACATCAGAGCAAGACAGAAAAGGTCTACATTAGTGTCAAAGGAAAGAATAAGGGAAGGGTATAGGAAAGCTTCCACTTGTGAAAGCAAAGAAAAAAGAAAGGAAGCTAGTGAAAAGGGAACAATTTCTAAAAAGAAAGGGAAGGTATTGGGACACACTCCCATATGGTGCCAGCCAGCAAAGTTTGCTTTCTAAGCACACATGGGAAAGCCAAGAAGCAAAAAAAATAACCAGTCAAGATCTGCAGTGGTCATAGTTTGAACTGGGCACAAATCTGGCCCTGTTGCCAAACCTTTGGATTGGAGTTAATTAAGTCAGCTTCAGAGAGAGTCTGGAGCAGCAACAAACAGTTTCAGCTACAATGTCTTAGTCATCTTGAATGATGGTGCCTTTTTTTAAAATGCAATGGATGCCCTGGTACCAGTGGTGAAATTCAATTTTTTTTTACTACCAGTTTTGTGGGCATGGCTTGGTGTGGCTTGGCAGGGGAAGGATACTGCAAAATCTCCATTCCCTCCCCACTCCTGGGGGAAGGAAATTGCAAAATATCTATTCCCACCCCACTCTGGGGCCAGCCAGAGGTGGTATTTGCCGGGTCTCCAAACTACTCAAAATTTCCGCTAACGGTTCTCCGAACTACTCAAAATTTCCACTAATGGTTCTCCAGAACCTGTCAGAACCTGCTGGATTTCACCCCTGCCTGGTATCTACAAAACAATCCTCATGATGACTAGATGGATAACTTGTTAGATGCCACCTCTCCTCTCCTCTTCAAGGGTCTTCCTCCTTCAATTTTTCACCACAAGAACAACTCCATTAAATTGATGGGACTGGGACAGAATGACTTGCCCAAGGTCACTCGGTGAATTCCCATGCGGGTGACACTATAATTGAACCTAGTCCTAACTCTGCATCTTAATGTTTGGATAACACTGGGTCTTACTGCTTAAAGGGTTATTAATGTGATCATGAAGATTTGATTATTCTGTTTCATTACATGTAGTCTTTGACTTACAACCACAATTGAGCTCAACATCTCTGTTGTTAATTGAAACATTTGATAAGTGAGTTTTGCCCCATTTTATGCCTTTTCTTGCCACCGTTGTTAAGTGAATCTCTGAAGTTGTGAACTTAGTAACATGGTTGTTAAGTGAATCTTGCTTCCCCATTGATTTTGCTTGTCAGAAGGTCACAGAAGGTGATCACGGGACCCCAGGACACTGCATCAATCATAAATATGAATCTGTTTCCAAGCATCTGAATTTTGATCACATGACCATGGGGATGCTACAACGGTCATAAGTGTGACAAACAATCGTAAGTCACCTTTTTCAAACCCCTTGTAATTTCAAACAGTCACTAATTGAACTGCTGTAAATTGGGGACTACCTGTACTCAGTTATAAGATATGAGGTAACTCCTTATTGCCACTTTCTCCCCTGCATTCCTAATTTTACACTTCTCCTTCATGATTTAAGGGTTGATGCTATGCTAGGCGGTAAATATACCATAATCAAAGCAACTTCACAAGATATTTCACTGCCATGAGACTTGATATCTTAGGCTAAAAGAGGATATCATTTGGCCCATATTTTTAATTGAACTGGTCTGAATTTCAACAGCCCTACAAATATGGAGTTAAAATAAAGCTGTCCTTTGAATTGTCCAGCGTATTGAATTTTGTAACACAATAATGAACTTGAGTGTTCACGTGGAGAATTATGATGATGTAAAATGTTCTATTTGCGAATCTCCCAAATAATTGGAGGAGACCAGTAACAGTTCAACTCTTTTTATTAGTAGCAATGAGGCACAACGAACAACGAACCTTGGCTAGACCTCTCCCTTATATAGAGGTCTAGCCAGAAACACAACCAATGACAGGGATTCATTTTTCCCTCCATAACTAGAACCAATCAGGGCTAACTTGTGAGCTTATGCCCTTTTATGGACATAACATAAAACTTATCTGAAGCAGAGAAATGAGCAAATTGTGACTGCTTCATCTCCCTTTGCTAATAACTACAAATCCAAAAGAACACAATGCTATTTGTTGTATTGCCAGTTGGCAACTACAAAATTTAAAGCTACTTCCCAAACATGGAATACACAATGCATACATATGCAAATAAGAATTATACATATCCTTCCCAAACTCCTGCCTTTCTTCTGAAAAGAACAAGAACTTATCTTCTAGAAAATTAAGTAGAATTTGCTACTACCATCTTTGCTCAGCCTTAGTTTTAAGATGAAATTTGGAGAAAGCTGGATAATTAAACTGGTACAGAAGTAATACGTGTTCCAAAGGCTTTCTACTCTCTAGAGGCAAAGGGAAAGGTTAGCAAAGAACTGTTCCTAGGTTTATTTATCTTCTGCCTGTGCAGAATGTTTTATGGATTTGGATATTTATGTTCTCCATATATGCTAGAATTCATTTTAATTCTACCTCCTCCTCTACCTCCTCCTCCTCCACCACCTCCTTCTTCACTTGCAAAGAAGACAAAGAGACCATTGAGATCAAGGAAGAGGATGTCATCCCTCAGGAAACAGGAGGACAGTACCAAGGGATTCTGGGAAGACTTCTGTGAGAGGAGGTTTGAGGCTTCCAACTTTTCACCCAGTGGGTTCAGCCATGGTCCTATTATCAACTATTGATCCTCATTTTCATATGGATGAGAAACAAGTTATGACATTCCTCCAGGAAATTTAAGATACCATTCATATTTTATCCAGGCCATTTTATACATACAGGTAGTCTTTGATTTATGATCAAGGGAACAGAATTTCCACTAAGCAAGATGGTTCTTAAATAAGTTGTTCACAATTTTATCATCTTTTTTTGCCATGGTTGCTAAGCAAGTTACTGCAGTTGTTAAGTCAATCATGCAGTCAGTAAGCGAACCTGGCTTCCCCCATTGATTTTGCTTGTCAGAAACCAGCCAGGAAGATCACAAATGACTAACACATGACCCCAAGACACTGCAAATGTTGTAATAGATGCCAGTTGCCAAGCACCCGAATTTTGATCACCGGGTGCTGCAAAGGTTGTAAGTGTGAGGAACAATAATAAATCACTTTTTTCAGTGCTGTTGTAACTTTGAATAGTTGCTAAATAAATGCTTGTAAATTAAGGACTACTTGTAAGCTGCTTATTTTCATTGCCTAATCAGTCTGCCTCAAATGTTTTAGAGCTACACTCTCAGGGTTTCTTATTAAACTGTTGGGAATTCCTGGAGTTGTGTTCCAACACATTTGCAACAGCAGTTTAGATCTATCCATTGTTAGCCCAACTGTGTTAGTTTTGATAAATTTTGAAGTGGTGTTACCACTCAAAATCCAATTACTCAGATTTTTCTAAGGAAAATATGCTAGTCTGAGGGCTTACTCAAGGTTTCTCAAGAGACAATATTAGAAACTGATTCAAAAATGCACTCTGAATAGCTGCTAAGATCTGTAGGAAAAATATGTCATTTTACCCTAAGGCCACATGTACCAGAATGTATAATTTACATTTTTAAATTATGAAGTTACTCTGAAGCATTTCCTACAGTAAGTGAGGCTCTCATTTAATTACACTTGCCATCTTTTATCTTTATTTTTCATGTTCTATTTTATTATAATTTCCTTATTAGATTGTTGAAAGCTGCCAGAGTCATTGAGAGTTGTGCAATTCACGTTTAATAAATTAAGTTTAATGCATTATTATTATAATTATCTCTACTTTAATACTTTATTTAGCCTAGATTTTGGCATTTATTTAACTAGTTTCCATCTCCATAAAGACTCGTGGTTTACAACGAAGATTAAAATGTACATGATACAACATGCATACATAATAAAACATCCATAATAAGATCTAAAATAGGAGAATATTTGCCCAGCAGCACAGCAGTAAGATATACAAAAGAACAAAGATAAACCAGTAACATCATAACACAAAGAAATGAATTACCATAATTATTTATCCCACATTTTAACTTTAATATTCTCCTATTTCCATCACAACAACATCCTTGTGAAGTGGGTGGAATTGAGAGAGAATGACTGGCCCAAAGTCACCCAAACAGCTTTCATACTCAAGGAAGGACTTAACCTCACAATCTCCCAGTTTCCAGCTTAGCATCTTAACCACTATACCAAAGTGGGTCTCTTTAATAGCAATAGCAATAGTAATAGCAATAGCACTTAGACTTATATACCACTTCATAGTGCTTTTACAGCCCTCTCTAAGCAGTTTACAGAGTTAGCATATTGCCCCCAACAATCTGGGTCCTCATTTTACCCACCTCGGAAGGATGGAAAGCTGAGACAACCTTGAACCGGTGAGATTCAATCTGCTGAACTGCAGCTAGCAGTCAGCTGAAGTAGCCTGCAGTACTGATTTTACTCAGTCAAGTCTTGGCTCTATTTATCCTTCTTGGCCAGTTCTTCTACTCTGGCAGCAGCTCTTCAGAGTTTCAGATGAGGGCTGGACCTTGGAAACTTCCTTATTTATTTAATTAATTAATTAATTAATTAATTAATTAATTAATATGCCGCCCAACTCCCAGAGGACTCCGGGTGGCTCACAATAAAAAACATAAAGGAAATTACATTATACAAAATTTAAAAGTAATTTAAAACAATAAAACAGCTAAAGAAACATTCATATCCCGTCGGGGGGCGGATCTCGTTAAATCACAATAGTGGGATCAACAGCCCCATGCCTGCCAGAAAAGACAAGTTCTGCTTTGCGGAAGGTCAGTAGGGTGGAGGCAGTCCAGACCTTGGGAGGCAGCTGGTTCCAGAGAGCTGGAGCAGCCACAGAGAAGGCCCTTTCCCACGGACTCGCCAGCCGGCATTGTTTAGCTGATGGAACCCAGAGGAGACCAAACCTGTGGGATCTTACCAGTCGCAGGGAGACTAACAGATTTAACAGGTACTGTATGAGATACAATTCCTCTCCTAAAAATAACCAAGAAAATTCTTTCAGAGGGACTGTTCCTAGCATTACTGATCCAAAGACATATTATTACTCTTGCCATGTTTGGGAATAGGAGAAAAGAGAGTAAACAAACATGGGATGCTAAGAAATAGAACTGCATCTAGTTCAAAACTGTTGACTTGATTACTAGTTTTGTCTTTCCAAGTTTCATAGCAAAATGTTTCCAGTCTTATTTAGAAATCTGAGATTTAACTTGGAACTCCTTGTCTATAAAGCAGATTATCATTCTGAGCTCTTCTATATGTACACATTAATCAGGCACATTAGTGCCTCTGTTGTTTAGCTTATGGGAAACCTTGAAGTATTTGAGTGACCAGAGTAAATTAATATCCATTAAAATATACAGTACAATTTGAATGGGTTTCTAAAATGTATTTATTTATTTATTTAATTCATTATAAATATTATGGCTGCCCATTTCATATATAGTATACCATAGCTAATTATGTTTGTGACTGAAATGCTAGCAAGGCCTGGTCTCAGGTAGATCCAGGTTCAAGTTCATTCTGGAAACTTTGTTGACTTTGGATCTCTCTCTCTCTCTCTCTCTCTCTCTCTCTCTCTCTCT
>JANHFM010001443.1:39605-54461 GCA_032468115.1 Grayia smithii | reverse complement strand
GCACACAGCCTTGTGGGGCCCCTGTGCTAATTGTACAGGTATCTGATGTGATTCTGCTTAGCTTCACCTGCTGCTTCCTGTCTGTTAGGATGGTTTATATTAAATCAAACTATACAATGCAGTGCAAATGTTTGAGTTCCAGTAGAAAGAAAACTACAAAGTTCATGAGGTTAATTATTCTTGTGTTTGTGGCATATTTCCATTTCCCTAACTAAGGTTTTTAATTTCTTTGTGGGTTGCATAGTACCCTTAAATTTTTAGGTTAAAAATTAATTTTTTTGTAGTTTAAAAGGCAGTTTTTTATCTAGTAAAATGTTAGTTAAATTCCAGTAATCAAAACTGCACCATCTTTACAAAATGGAGTTATTGATAGACTAATTAATTTTGATAGTTGCAGCATATACCTTCAGGTCAAAAGACAGAAAACTCAGAAGAGCCTCTTAAATTAATGGCTTAGAATATTAACAGACTGAAGCCTTGTTTTAACCCTGAACTGGAATCCAACTCTTAGAGTTTTTTAATTAATGTGAAGAAAGAGTCAATACTGCTCCTTATATAGTGAGTTGTAAATAGGATTGTAGCTAGATAATGGAAGAGATAAAGAGATAAAAGACAGAATCATCCCATGATGGCTTAAAGGCTTAAATTGATGTCTCCAGAACAGAAGTGACAACTACTAATAAACACTATTTGAATAATGAAATATTCCACATGGTTGAGATTAGATGCAAGTGTGTTCATTTCTTTCTCCTAAACTGAGTAAGAACTTCTGTGTTACAATACAATAGAGGTAATCCTAAACTTACAACAATTGAGCCCAAAATAAGTGAGTTTTGCCCCATTTTATGACTTTTCTTGCCACTTAACAGTTGTTAAGGGAATCATTGAGGTTGTTAAGTGACACAGTTATTAAGTGAATCTGGTTTCCCCATTGACTTTGCTTATCAAAAGGTGATCATATGACCCCAGGACACTGTAACCATGATAAATATGAGTCAGTTGCCAAGTGTCTGAATTTTGATCACGTGACCATGGGGATGCTCAACTGTCCTAAGTGTGAAAAAGTCATAAGTCACTCTTTTCAGTCATTGTAACTGAGCAATCACTATTGTAAGTTGAGGATTGCCTGTACTTCTTTTAGTCAAGCTATTACTCTTAAATTATTTAAGAATGATTATCCTGTTAGAAATCATATTTTAATTCCATAGCTATGGAATTAAATGATTTGTAAATCCATTTCTGAATGTAGCACTTTTAACTGTTTCTCATTCACTTTGAAGACATTTCTATCCTTATTCCTGTTTTATCTTTATTATGCAATTATGTTATTGCAGCTTGTAAATGGACAGGTTTCACATAACAGGAGTGATGGTTTAAAACAAAGAGACCAACTGTCAGATGACATTATTATTTATGACATCACTGATGATAGTGGGGATGAAGAAAAGGCACCTGTTACTCCAGAAACTAGTGAAGATACCGTTTCAGATTCAAAGTAAGAAACATTTATATGTGTAATAAACATAATTGCAATTTTGGGCAATCCTGTATTGATGCCTGTAGTTTTAATTCTATAAATAAGTTAGCAGAATCCAAATATTTTTATTTAAATAGTAGTGCTTAGATCTGGCAAGACCTAATTCAGATTGTATCACCATAAGGGCTAGTAGCAAATAACTATAGTAAAATTATTAATAATCCTGCTTGGTTTGCAGAGCTAACTTAGAACAGCTGTGGGGGGAGGGTGTTAAAAGCAAAAGTTCTAAATGACTAATAAATATAGTGTTGTAAATACTTTGTGGATTTAGTGAAATGGATTGTTATTTTTTTTTTAAAAAAAGCCTATGCCAATATACACTAATTAAATTTTAAAATGCCACATTATTCAATTTAAGAAAATGTACATGTATAATGTGTGGGATTCTGTTGTGTAAATCTCTAGTCTCCCGTCTGTTATCTCCCCAAAAGTGTTGAACTTCTAATTATTCAAAGGGAAATACAGAAACAGAAATGCTGTCTGAGCAAAGCTGAAGAAGTTAGGCGGCATATAAATTGAAATAAATGAATAAATTTTACTTCCAATCAAATTACAAAAGAAAGGCTTTCTTTTTGTAATCTTTCATTTGCTTTGCAGCTATAGTCCTGACATTGTAATAGTAGAAGATGATAATGAGGATGAATATACACCTATAATTCAAGAAAATACAAACGCTGAACCAGTTGGTATTTCCTATGATGAACCGATAAGTCCTACTTCTGATAATGGAAACCCATTAATGTCTAGTGCTGTTCAGTTAAACAGCCAATCAACTTTAACAGCAGAAGATCCAGTGTCAATGATGGATTCTATTCTTAGTGAAAATGGAGTGATGTCACAAAATATCAACCTTCTTGGAAAGTGAGTTGTGTGTTATTTTCTTAACGTTATGTTTAACTTTAAAATTTATGCACCATCTTATTCTCTTTCTCTTTTAAATGCACATGTATTTTACATTGCACATGTTTTAAATATGCTAATTATCTGTTTTCCTGTTATGAACAGGATATTCCAATATGTTTACCACAGAATATTGAATTTTGAATTCAGTGGTTTTAGAGTAATTGGGTGCTTATTTGAATCCACAATAACATATGTACTTTAAGTCTTTAAATTCCTAAATAAGTAGGTTTTTCTGTCAAATCAATTTTCATAGGTAATGTGTGTCTCCATTCTTGATAAATATTAAGGATCGCTTACAGATGAATTTCAGATAGCCTGGGTGGTTGTATCCAGGACTTTATGTAATTGTATTTATATGCTGCTATCCTTGGATTTCATACTTTGTACCAGCTGATACTCTTATACAGCAAAATACTCAAATATTTTTATGTTATATGAAAAAGAAGAGTGTATTTTTCTTCTTATTTTAGAAGTCCAAAGTGGCAAGCAGGGGACAAGTTACTTCTCAAAAAACCAGAGGGTATTCTTTTTCCTTTAGGGTGGAACTCCTGGATTACCTTGAGAGCATTGACTGCAGTTTAGAGGACTTTCAGGCCATGCTGTCAGGACGGCAGTTCAGCATAGATCCAGATCTTCTGGTGGATGTAAATATTTGCTTCAATTTTATAAAACTGTTTTCTCCTTAAAAATATTTCATCAAGGTGCTATATTAATGCCAGTTGCAAACTTTAAAGTTTCAGAAAAAAACAAAAAAAATTGTTTAGAGCATTTTTCTGAAGAATATTTTTAATGTCAATGTTTTCATAAACAAAACATTGGTGGAGTTTAAAAATGGCCAATTTTATTATTTAGAATCTTCTTTTTAAAATGTGACTTTTTGTTTTGTTCAGCTTTTTTCAAGTTCCGTACAGATGAACCCTACAAATCATATCAGTAGTACAAAAGTAAGTTTTATATTGGCATATCAATGAAATATGTTAAAATATCACATGTTCATATTTTTAAGTCTGAATTTTAGCAAGGTCATAATTTAAGACTAGTTATATTTGTTTGAATTGCCATGATTTCTAGTACTGAACTCAGCCTCTTTACATGGCTTACTAGTTTCCATGTTTTGTATCTTATCTAGTGAGTTCTTACAGAATATACTACAATTTCATAGCAGTGCTTTAAGAATTATCAAAATAGGGGAAATTATTTTGGTTTGAACCTGCAACAAGACGTTATATTCCAGAAGTTTTGCTAAACAATTTCAGGGGGTCCAGTTTGGCAGTAGTGAAACTTTGAATATGGTTGAGGTTTCAAGCTTCAGATGAAACAAAATCTGAATATGAAAATTGGGCAAAGTTCCTTTCCCTATAACCTTCCCTTAGCTGTTCCCAAGTGTGCACATCCCACCAGCCTGTTTTTCCCCCAACTTTTCAGGATTTTTTTTCTTTTCCCTTTCTTCAAGCCATAGCATATTCCACTGACTGATCCATATCTCCTAACCTTCCAATAACTTTCCTTTTCTTCTTGTCTCTCCTCATCTGCCGACATCTTGGCTTTTTCCATCCTCAGTCCTTTCAACCATTTCTGCCCATATCAAAACAGCTCCCCATTTTGTTTCATGGGTGTATCAAAATATACCAAATATGTATTCATACAAATACTGTATGTATGGTTCAGGACCAAACTTTCCAAAACAAGCTGATCTGTGCACTAAATGCTTTCCACATACTAATGTGAAGTATTTAAGTCGTAGGAATAACATTAAAATTTGTATATTATGGTATAATGTCCCAAGTCTCATTTTTATATATGTAGAGGAAATACAAATAAAAGGTTTCTTAAATTCCAAAAAATGACTTCTTGGTACATGGTAAAAGACTAGTTTGTTGTGTTCTTCTGAATACTATTATTGTTTGTTCTGGTGATAGCATCTCACATATTTTTAAATGCTGCTGCAGAATACAGATAGTCCTCTGTTAATTACAGTAACCGGGACTGAAATTTCCATCCCTAAACAATGCACTCATAAAACACAATGTCAGATGACATTGCTTAGCTATGGTGATTCTGGTAATCCCCTTGCCTTCATTAAGTGAGAATCCTGGGCTTTTAAGCAAGGACCTCCTTGCAACTTTCTCCTGGCTTCCAACCCAGTCAGTGGCTTGCAAGCAGGGCAGTGTGCAACTAAGTAACTGCTATGGCCAAACACAAATACAGCTTGGCTGAGAAGGGGAGGGGGGCTGCCACCCAGGGGCTGAAGAGCCCACATGCACCCTTACACTGCATTGCCCTCGCCATCCCCAATTCACTTTTGCTGTCTTCTTCCTCCCCTCACAAGGCAGATGCTGGCTATATGTGACTTCAGGAAGGCTGCATGTGGCCTTAGGAAAAAGGTATCACTTGGCCAGCACCTGCCTCACAAAGGGCCAGACCGGCACACCTCATCAGCAGTGAAGGAAGATGGCAAAGGTCAGCTGGGAACAGCAGAGCACAGGGTGGCAGGGACGGTGAAGTGCAGGGCAGGTATAAGGGTAGAAATGGGGGGAAGATAGGTGGGCCTGGAGAAGTTGAAGTGCATCCCGCAGTTATAAATGTGGATAGGTTATCAAGCACCTAGATTTTGATCATGTGATCGCAGAGCCCTTGCAACACTATAATTTCAAGGTCCAGGTGAAAGTATCATTTGTCCAGTGACATTATAATTTTGATCATAGAATAAATGGTTATTACCTGTATTTTACTTTGACAGGCTCTGTTCTGTAGTATAATATTTTCTTCATCTTTTATGCAGGTGGAAGCAAAGGGAATTGAAACGATGAAAAGTAATAGTCCACAAGAAGACTCACAAAATGTGCCTAATTCAAACCCTAAAACAGGTGAGTTTTCACACTGTGAAATTGTTTGCTTGTCCAGTATCCACAATTTATGGAAATTATTGTTAGATATGAACAAGATGCAATCAATGCATATTGGTAATCTTCCACAGTATATTGAACGAGTTTTGTTTTTTTTCACTTTTGTAAAATACATAAATGGTCGTTCTGTTTCTGTAAAATAATGCCTTTATTTGACTTGTTTTCTTCTTCTATAGATAAACAGCTCATTCAATATACTGCTTTCCCTCTCCTTGCATTGTTTGATGGAAACCCAAGCACAGCAACAGAAAGTACACAAGAAACCACATCTTCTGTAGATAAATCAATAGAAGTGGATGAACTCCTCGAAAGTAGTTTGGATCCTCAACCAACCCAAAGTAAACTTGTTCGTCTGGAACCTCTGACAGAAGCAGAAGCCAGTGAAGCTACATTATTTTATTTGTGTGAACTTGCTCCTGTGCCAATGGACACTGATATGCCATTGTTGAACGACTAATCCAATATGTTTAAGACAAACTATTTATTTAGGTTGTGTTGGGGGGGGGGGATCTATCTTTTGTAAACATTTTTTGTGAAAGCAGCTAATGGGGACTTGAAAAGATTCTATTGCTTCTACAAAATCAGAGCAGTTTAAATATTTACACAAACCATCAACAGTTCACTCACACTAGTTCATTATATTCTAGTGCCGTTGTACTTTGAAGTACCAACTATCTTCTGAATACTTATAATCAGATGCTCTGTATTAACCACTATGGTATCTCTTGTTCACTTTTGGTCCTAATGTATGACTGATGCTTTTTTTTTTTTTTACTTTTTGATGGAGGTCATAGATTTCCAAGTTCTATTCATTACTTTTTTATTTTTACAACCTTGTTTAAATAAAACTGTTAGGGGGACCAGAACCTAATGTAATGTGTCACTTAATTTCATGTCTTTTATTTAAGCGGTATATTGCATATTTTTAGGGACTTCAGAATACAAAGGAAAGAGATTGGGGGAGAATGACTGATTCCAAGACTGGGTTAATCTTTTCCACAGAAAGGAGTTCTGCATGAAGATATTTCTGGCTGTGGGATAGAGGGATCAACCTAGTCTAAAAAATTAGTTGGATTTTAACCTCAGCTATATAAATATCTGTGTCCTAATAAGTGAAAGCCATTTCTTAGTGGATCTTCCACCCATTTCATTGAAACCCTTCTGCTGGGAAGTTGAAAAAAAGTTTCCAGGTATTTCGCCAAAAACAATGTTTATCTGAACATCTATTTGGAAACGCCAGACTATATAGACTAGTGGTTCACAACCTGTGGGTCGGGACCCCTTTCGGGGTCGAACAACCCTTTCACAGGGTACGCCTAAGACCATCGGAAAACACATATTTCTGATGGTCTTAGGAACTGAGACACCACTCCTCTTGTGGTTGGGGGTTACCACAACATGAGGAACTGTATTAAAAGGTCGCGGCATTAGGAAGGTTGAGAACCACTGATATAGACAATAGCTTCAGTTTGTGTTTAAATAACTTTTAAAAAGTGGAGACACATAGCTATGAAATATATGTGTATAAAGGACAACTGAGTGAATGTCATAACATATTTCTCCAGAAATAAGCCCTACCCCCCCCCCCCCAAATAAGTCCTACTTAAATGCATGTGCAGCCGGCTGGCTGCCCATACCATTTGGTTGCTTATGCTGCGAGACAGGGTGGAGCTGCCACAACTCACACAGCCATAACAGCAGGAGGCCGAGCAACGCGCTGATGGCAGCTGTAAGGCGAGGCAGGTGTCAGGGCGTGGATTGCCTGGCTGCAGGGCCCCTGAAGCTGGTGCATGGTGTGTGGGGCAGCACCGTCACATCACTCAGGCTTCCTGCTCTGTTGTGGCCATCTAAGCAAGCAGAAGAAGTGGGCTGGCGGCCACGCGAGGCCCTGCTAGATGGAGCTGACAGAGCTACTATTGCGAGGAAGGTGTGGGGGGCAGCTCCATCCCTCTGCCTTCCAGTGGTGGCGCTAGTGTGCCATGTGGCCTCCTGCCCCACCATAAGGAAGCAGAAGAAGTTGGCCTCCCATATACCAGTATTCTTAAAGTACATGGGATGGGGGGGGGGAACAAAAATCCCCAGAAAATACTCCCTAGTGCTTATTTTGGAACACAAAAGAAAATAAGACTAGGTCTTATTTTGGGGAAAATGCTAGGTACTTGGCACATTCTCCTCTAAATAAGCTATGATTCCAGTGAATTCCTTACGTACACAGTGAGGACAGTTGTGCTTCTGTTAGCCAGAATGAGCAATCAATACAATTTAGTTTTTGTGCCCCTTTTTCCAATGAGAATGAATTTCCACCTTTTAATAAAAGCTCAAGTTACATTGTTAAACTGTTTAGGAAGATTGTGAGTATAGCTATTATAGCATTGCACCTGCAAAGTGATTTAGTTTAAAAACTATATGTTAATGATGCACACTTAAGTTTTCATTTCTAAGTGATTTTGTAGTGTATAAAGTAAGTATGTGGTATTATATTATTTAAAAGTATCCTATCAAACATATACTTCTAGGTGCAATTCAAGGTGCTGATGGATACCTTTAAAGCCTTTCTATGGCTTGGGGCCATCTCTCCCCAGTAGTGTCTACCTGTCCTGTGAGATCCAGCAGAAGCAAAATGATCCAGGTCCCAACTATGAGAGAGTGCCATCTGGCAGGGCCCAGGAAGAGTCTTTTCTACCATGGTGCTTACAGTTACATTGAAGTAATCCAAAAGGTTCACATTAAAAGTGGTATCGAGATTAAATAGCCAATATGAATGTTTTATTTATAGCTACAGCATATACACTCAAAATGACTAAGCAGTAATTGCATTTAAGTTCAACTTCATCAGCCTGTATATTACAGTGAATAAACAATTACAAATACTCAGGAATTTCGAGAAGATACCTGCAGTTGAAACTGAACTGAAGAAATTTGACATTGGGAGCAAAGGGTAATGTATTTACACTTCAAACAAACAAAAACCGGAAGCTGAGTATTTCAAAGTACTTTGCAAAGCAGGACCAATAGCTTCTAAGTATATACCAGTAATCCTAAGATTTTGCACTTGTAAAGACTGCCTGCAATGCACTCAACAGGACTAGTATCAAGAGATGACATAAAAATACTTAAAAGTCCTATGCTAAAGTCAGTGTCCTATGCAAAAGAACAAATGGCGTCACTGTAAATCTCAGCTGCTTAACGCAAATGTTTTTAAGGATATTAATATCTGCCAATACATCCAGCAAACTGCTATTAAAAGGAGCCTCATTTTTTTTACTTGCAATCTAATGATCACTAAGTCAAAAAGATTAGTGTCCCTACTTGTTTTGTCCTATTTTTAATATTTTATCAGCATTTCCTACATTATGTTAGTTATTAGCAAAGAAAAACTTGAGAGCCTTAGATCTTGGACTGAATTGCTTTCCAGCAGCCTAATAATACCTTTAAATTCTTAAAGTGTTTTTTAAACTCAGCGGATTCAAAAATAACTTCAATGACATGCAGTACTAATACAATTGACACAGCACTCACTTCAAAAACAATGTGTACAAAAATGCAACAACTTTTTCATGGCAAGAAAATTCAAGTTTTTCCATCCATTTTAAGTAAAACTATGAATATTTCAGATTCTTTTAAAATAAGCTCTTCAGTTAAACTAAACTTTGCAGAGAATCACTCCTTCAGCAAGAAGCAAAAAAATCAGTTTCTTAGATGCTTGTGTGACAACTATATCAAGTCTTAAATGGAGTAGCTACAGGTGCAGAAGATTTAAAAGAAATAACTTCAGTGAAAATAGTTTCTGAATTATAAATGCAATCAATCTATTGGTTATCCCTGCTTTGTTCTTTATCCTGTAAAAGTGAAGTTAATCCCTCTGCACAACACTTTCAAAGTAAAGGCAAGAACAATCCAACAAATCCAACTTCAGCTATTTTAAGATAATAAATGTAAACTGATTACTAACTTCCAAGCCTCCCTTATTCATTCAATCATTCAAGAGGGCAAAGACCACTAAATATCCTAGCAATATTGTAGGTGATTCAAAACTGCTCTGATCCCTCTATTTCTTTCCTACTCCTAATTTTCTCTTAGCAGAGTCCTCATATAGATCAGAAAATTGCCAATACAGATGAAACTATTACCCCTCACTGTGTTTAAATTAAATACGTGGAATCAGTCTGCATTCCCATTTTAAAAACAAACACAAAGATGAGGAAATTAAATGCTTCTACAAATTTAGAATCTCTTAGATCCTCCCCCTGCATTCTGTCTCTTAGACATATTCAAATATCAAAACTGCTCTAGAAGTAAAGGTGCCAAGGGAGAAATAAATGGTAAGCAGGTGAATCCCACACATCCATTTTGCTTTTAAAAGGCCAGGTACCTCACTTCTCAAAACTTTTTTTTTAATTAAAACACTACAGCTGCTACTTGCTGAACTTCTACCTCTTGCAAGTAACAAGTCAAATACTTTGATTTTACATGTGCTTGCTGTAGCACTTTGACAGCTCATTACATCTTAAATTACTCTATATATGTGCAAGTTGCTTCACAAATACCTTAACTACTGCTAACAGAATATGCAACAATATGCTGGAGGAATGCAGCAATCTTCCTATTTTGTTTCTTACTTGCATTTTTTGAAATAAAGCCTGCTACTGACATTTCTAGTTTGGCCCTGAATCTAGGAGCAATCCTAATCAAACTCAAGTAGGAAAACAGTCATGGTAAGGATAACCTGATTTAAAATTGGCCATGCATAATAAAGACAGGATAACCTACACTAGTATTAAGTACACAAACATGTATTTACAATTATTTCTTTAGTACAGAATAGCATTAGCATCAAATAAGCAACTAAACAATAAAAGCCTTGGAAAAAAAAGATGCTTAGCTTAGTCAAATTCACGATTTGTTAAAACAAGTGGAGCCATCAGAGTCCACACATACAGAATGATACCAATCCAGCTAGAAGAAATCTTTACCCAGACAGAAGGCCATTTACTGGTCATTTGTGCAGAGGCAGGATCAGGACTGAAAAAAATAATAAATGCAGAAAGGGTTTTTTAGATTCACTTGTGCAAACAAGGAAATCAGTTTTCTTAACAGAATTCATGCAGTTTGCAGATATTCCCCTCCATCTCTTGTCAGGGATCAATCCATTTCCACTTTATTGATCCCCACCACCAAACTACACAGGGTTCTCTTATTTTCAGAGGGAGATTGGGGTGAGGCTGGGCAGCAGAGAAAATGGATGGAGGACAGGCTAGAATAGGATGCACAAAACAAGTTCTCTGCCTATTCTACATGCATAGTTCTGGATCCAATTTTGGAGTTCAATACTTGATCTGCTGCCTCATTTCAAGCTTCATAAATTAAAAGCACTTTCAAAACAAAGAGTAGTGGGGATATGTAAAAAAAAATGCATATGGCACAAACAAATGTTATCTTTCCCCAATTTTCTATTAACTGACTTACCTGTACCAATTAGTTAATGTCATCATGATATAAAGAGAAGCAAGGAAAAGCATGAAGTGAAAGAAAGAATAGCTGTAAGTAACTCCATCTTTCTCATTGTCAACAGCACGGTGTAAATCATCTCCATCATCCAGGGAGCCTTCACTCCGAGGAAGTCCATCTTCTATCAGCGTTGTCTCATCACTAGTCAGAGTAAGTTTGTTTACTTGACTGTTATTAGATGTTCGGATACTGCAAATGGAAAAATGGGCAGTTACAGTACTAAATACCTAGCTAAAGTAGAGTTAAATAGTTAACTTTGTGGAAGAGTTTTCTGAAAGTTCCACTAACCTTGAATACAGAACACACAGTAAGAATAGGATGAGCCCCACAATTCCTTGGGCATCCCACCAATGTACCAGCTGACCTTTGCTTGGAGGGCTTGTGGTATTATATCCAATTATGTTCAGCAAACTTGGATTGCACTGTCTGTCTAGATGAATATAAAAAATTGACATTCTAAGCTATTAATCCAATATGAATATCTCATTCAATTGGAATCAGTATTTAAAATAGTCATAATAATAATAATAATACTTCATGTAAATAATGCACAAACAATATAGAGTCATGCTTATGAACATCCTTCGAAAGATGCATAATAAGTAGATTTATATTATATATAAAGGAGGAGAATAATGATGAGCTGTGGTAGCGCAGTGGTTAGAATGCAGTATTGTAGGCTAATTCTGCCCACAGCCAGGAATTTGATCCTGACCGACTCAAAAGTTAATTCAGCCTTCCATCCTTCCTAGTTGGTAAAATAGATCATTGGGAGCAATATGCTGACATTTGTAAACCACTCAGAGAAAGCACTGTAAAGTACTATATAAATCTAAGTGCTATTGCTATTAGGTGACAATTAAATTAATCTCTACTATGAAATCTGTCTAAAGCCAACCGCTCATAAACATGTATAATACCTCAGGTATATTTAAAAGCAATAAACAAAAAGGCTCTTCTAGAGTCATTTTATTCCAAAACCGAATAGAGAATATGTTTACCAAATTGTTTAGTTGTCTTACCTGGCTCATTGGTCATTGCTGCCCAAGTAAGGTACATTGTATAAACTGTGATCACGGATGATTGCAACAAACCAGATCTTGGTTGTGATTCCTATGTATAAAGAGAAAGAGACAAATTAGGGCTTTGGAAAAAGATTGCTTAAAAATTATTCAAACATTCTCCAAGTATTTGTAAAACCCATACCTGTATTTTGGGTAAAATTGACATTACAGATGCTCCAATACACAGCATCATGTTGACACTGATAAAGGCCTTATTTTCAGAACAGCCATCTGGATGAGTATAGTAGATATAAAATAAGACAACTGCCACCAGAGACAGGAGATAGTTTAGGGCTGTGGCAGACAGCAATGCTGTTTTTAAAAAAAAGAACAAAAAGGGATTCAGATTGTATTAGCATCTCTAAGCAATTTATTACTGGGCTGCTTTTAAAAAAAAGTGAAACTACACTACCATTGTAACTGATAAATTTCCAAGAAAGTCTGGTGCCTTCACATTTTTCCCTTAATGGTTGGGAATTTTAAATGTAATACAGCTTAGAAGGCACAAGGCTGAGGAATGCTAGCCTGGAAGGATTAGCAAAATGACATCTGATCTTCATGAGTAGTAATGCATATATTCAGCACACTGGCAAGTGGCCTTTCGTAAAATTTGCAGGAGGAGAAAATTCATACAGGGCAACTGGTACGTGGGAGGAAATCTCTTATACTATTTGGGGCTAAAACGCATTCCCACAATTTTCCTGTATCAGGTATCATGTTTAGCTTGTGAAAAATGCAAAATCCTTACAGATGTTATTATTTTGCAAGTAACTAGGATACGAAAGTAGAGTCAGTTTGGGTAGGGGGCCAAGGCTAGAAACCAGGAGACCATGAGTTCTGGTCTAACCTTAGGCACAAATCTAGCTGAGTGACCTTGGGCCAGTTAACGCTTTCATCCCTAGGAAGCAGAAAAGGGCAAAGCACTTCTGACATTTTGCCAAGAAAACTGCAGGAACATGTCCAACCCAAAGGAACAAAACAAAACAAGGATATGAAAACCAAGAGCAACTTTTCTGACCAATAAAGAAGAATATTTGTAGCTCAGACCAACAATCAAGTAAGCAAT
The DNA here is from genome assembly GCA_032468115.1 of Grayia smithii. NCBI lineage: Eukaryota > Metazoa > Chordata > Lepidosauria > Squamata > Grayiidae > Grayia > Grayia smithii. Next base: position 41,477 of record JANHFM010001443.1, on the reverse strand, counting down.
ACCACAATTAAGAAACTGCCAAATAGCCATCAATAAACATCCCAAGCTAAGAATCTCTAAGTCCACCCCCACCCACACAGACAGACAGGCAAGACACCAGAATGTAAACTGACAGCAAACAGCACTCCTTACTAGCACTAATGAGGTTACCTACTTAGGGTTGTGAATTACCAAGTTAGGGTTGTACCGAGTTAGAATAATGAAATGTCTGCAAGAAAACAAGCAAGCTCAGAGAGCACCAAGGACCCCTCACACGTTTTGAGCTCATAACTCCTAAAACTAAGATTATGGCATTTTACATTTCAGTTTTAAGACCAAAGCAACCAATCCTGTCATATTTAACAACAAACTGTGCCATACCTGCATACCAGCATCTTGAGTTTCCTTCCTCCATTTTCTCAACCCATGATTCATTCCAAGAGTGGGCAAAATCAATAAGTAAAACCAGCTGAATAAGAATGAAGCAGAAGGCTCCGGCCATACCTACATAAAACCATACTAAGACAAATAATAAAAATATTAATTTTACATTAGGATTATTTTTAGTATCAAAACATTATTATTGTCTAATTCAGAGCAATTACTGTCTAATTCAGAGCAATCAATGTGCCTTTCTGTAGACTTACTTAAGAAGCTAAGAAATAGTTAAGTATACCCTTCATGGACCTTAGGGAAAACACAAAATGAAGCAGGAGAGAGAGGGGAAAGAGAGAGACCAAGAGACATACAGGTATGATAAAAAACAGTAACACGTGTTTTTAACTAGCTTAATTAGGAATGAGAATCGGGGTTCAGCCAAATGATCCATTCATCCATCAACAAAACAGTTCAGAATAGAAACATGATCAAATAAGGTTTCTATATCTAAGAAAGCCTCAGGAAATACTTTTGCAGAAAAGATTAAAGATTTTCATGCAACCTTACCAGTTGTAAAAGGTCCTTCTGGAATAAAAAATGCTCCCACAGTAATTGCAACTGCTGTGATAAACTTGAAAAACCAGAATCTGAAAGAATCACCATATCCAATCTAAGTGACAGTAATACTTAATATTTTTAAATGCATAATATTCAAGAAATATTTTAGGTTATCAATTCCATTATATTTGATACAACAGCAACAACATTACTTATATAAGGTATAAAATGCTATAAGACTATAACCAACCACATGTAAATTCAATAGCCAGCAGTACAGTGGATAAAATCTAACTTTTATAATGTAGTCCTCCGAAAAGTTGAGCTCCAGAACAGAATTTCCCAAATAAAAAGACATTATACACTATTCCCTGGCTTATCCATGGCTTCAATAGTTACAGAGTCATGGTAAAGAAAAATCAGAACTGTGGTTTTTCTATAAAAGAAACTTATCTACACAATCATAGCCCTAGAGAAAATGCTTACATCTACAAAGTGCAGGATGTATAATGTAAAATGTACTGTTTTATTAGATTTATCCTGACTTTTATAAAACACATCAAGGTAGTATACGTTGTCTTCCCTCCTCCAATTTTTCCTGCAACCACCATCCAGGCACTGTGTTTTGGGTTAGACTGAAAGAAAGTGTGACTGATCCAGTGTATACAACAAAGGATGAGCTACATTGAATGCTACAGTTAAGCTATGCCTACTACTAAAGATTTGGCTGGTTATTGGAAACAAGCATTCAGTGCTGTGAAAATACAAGAATTACCATTCTAAGTGGCTTGGTCTCACTGTCCCCATGATAGTCAGATGAATAGATACATGCAAACAATCATGGTGTAGAGCAGTGGTTCTCAACCTATGGGTCGGGACTCCTTTGGGGGTCGAACGACCCTTTCACAGGGGTCGCCTAAGACCATCGGAAAACACATATTTCCAATGGTCTTAGGA
>JANHFM010001441.1:197332-215462 GCA_032468115.1 Grayia smithii | reverse complement strand
CACTTGGCCAATAAAGAATTCTATTCTATTCTATTCTATTCTATTCTATTCTATTCTATTCTATTCTATTCTATTTATGATCAATTTGATTGGCAGGTATAAGGGGGGAAAACTTTTGAAATGGCAACAGTAGAAAACATTTTACCTCCCAAAGATGTGTCTGTGAACAATTCTGGCACAGTCCAAAGGTTCATTTCAATTATTTTTAGCTGTTGTTTGAAATTTTAAACATAAAACAAAGATTCTAAAGTATTGCTGATATCTTTGGAATGTTTATGTTTTAAGCACCTAAGCATATTTTAAAAGACTTATTTTTAAATTATTTCATTGTAATATAATCATATTACATTTTACCTATTCTTTAGGATTTTGCCCTAAAATGTAACAATACACAATTACATGAAAATTAAATATTAATAAATTGTAAGCTAATGTCCTCTGACCAACGCTAATAAAAATGCAATATATTTATATGTGTAAGAATGATAAAATATTGACCATATTGATACCGTAATTTATTAAATATTAGTATTAAAAGTCTTGGGTCTATTTCCTCGTATAAACTGAAGAATAAGAAACAATATCTATCTACAAAAAATCAGAAAATAATACAAAATGCTCTGCAAAACAATGGATCTCATGTAATGTCTACAATGAAAGGTACTTGCATTAAAATTAACTAAAAGGTACTTGCTTATTCAGAAGAGCATATCCTATTAATTAGAACACATTCTTTCTAATCTCTTGGGAGTCCTATGATAAATGGACCACAACCCACTGAAGAATTACTACACAAAGGTTTTTATAAGGCCTAAAATAGATACAACTACAGGATATATCAGTTTGCCCCAGAGTATTTAACAACTTAATTTGAAAAGAAAAAAAGATATTTCTTATAAATTTAATTTCTAAAAGACTTAAGGGTTGAACTTTTTGAGAATGCTACAATTAGGCATAAATGCACATTTTAATAACACAGAATAAACAAGATCAGGTTTAAGAGCTGGTTAATTTAAAAGGCAATCATTATATGTTCTTGTTTCATCCAGTTACTATATAGCTGAAACTTCTGTCATTTATTAATTAAATATGAGAATGATGTAATATGAGAGTACAGCATATAACTTTGTTTTTGCATTTTAAAAATAAAGTTTTTCATACAGTACTTTTAAAATGAAACAAGTTTCAATAAATCACATTATGGCTTACAATATCTTATCTATGTATGAATACGGTACATCTTCAGATTCTGTTTCTGATTACAGCTCTCTTACTCTCTCAACAGCTGATTCAATCTTTTTCCTTGCACTAGAGAAGATTCAGAGAGCTTCCACTTTTCAGTGCAATTGCTAACACATATTTTTATAAAAATTTATATAACAGTTTACAAAAAATCATGTTAACTTTTCTCTTACTCACATAACCTTCCTGTACAGATATTTCACATCAAAATTCCAGTAAATGTTATCATTCTATAGTCTTATTGTTTTCAATGAATAAATAAACCTGTCTAAATTTTCACAACTTGTTTGTAATTTTTTACATTATCAGGATAAATCAAGGATTTAGACTATCCTTGATAATCATTTTAGTATAAATGACATTGAAAGCATACTTTTATTAGTGTAACAATGTATTATTCCTCATTCTTTAGCTAAGATGAACTTCCAAAGAATGTTACAATTACTATCCATAAAAAAGTAAATATATTAAAATGAATAGAGCTGTTTAACAGACTCTCTAGATATGTGGCACCTGATTATTTTCTTAGAAGCAAGATGTAAAGTTTTAACTTGGGCGTTCATGTAGATGTGCATAACATTACAGCATTGAAATAATATGTGGAAACCGTTTGCTGTGTAAAACAGTTAATTTGTCATTTTACTGAAAAATGCATGTAGATTTTTTTCTCTCTGGAAACAACAAAAAGTGGAAAGAAAAGAAAGCAGACATTTTCATGGCAGTTAAACCTTTAAGTAATATCCAGATAAAACATTAACCTAGTCACCCTTTGAGCACTGAAATAGTGTGAACTCTTGATTTTTTCTATTTAAGAATCTTAATTTTGAATTTTAAAAAATGATTAAAGCAAGGACCACACTGGTCACAAATCAAATTCAACCTACTTTCTACCTGCTTGTTTTGAAGAGTAATTAGCTGTGATCACCCATAAAAAAGTATAATTTAATCTTAGTTCAATATAAATGGCTAGATTCCTATGCTACACTAAATCATTCAGAAGACACAATGACTATGTTTACACAAGAAGCTAAATCAAAGCCAAATAAATTACACCATGGCTTAATATGATGTGCAGTCAACAAGTTAGCCTTAGCAGCAGAAATTCCCTTACATGAAATATGCCAGAATCTATGTTGCTATATTGCTTAATAAAAGTATTGGTTTTTAAAGCCCCTCAGAGTTGTATTTTCTACTGTAAGAGATTATCACAGGAACACACCAAGAGTGCAAAGGGAGAATTTCTACAGTACTGGAAATATTTGTATTATTATTTAATCAGTTGTTAGCAAGCTTTTGGTAAAAGCTATCTGAAAATAAAGAGCCGGTAACTACAAATACAGTAGGCGAGTTGGCTTATACTACTTCAGGTTAGCTTCTATGAGACTGTGCCTGATTTATCAATAGATCTTCAATTTTGTTCTCTATTATAACTACACTATAATTTTCTTTTTCAGTAAATTTATTACACAAGATAAACTGAGAATGAAGTTTTACCTCTGAACCATAGCTAGTAACTCTAATAAACTTACAGTTTTTGGAAATATTTTCTTTCAGGATGGTGTGATGGCTTGGCCATTAAGATGCTGGGCTTGTAGGCTGGAAAGCCAACAGTCTGGATTTGAGACCCTAGCACTGCACAATGGGGGTAAGAACCTGTCTTTCTACCTAGCAGCTCAAAAGCATGCAAATGCAAGAAGATAAATAAGTACCACTTTGGTAGGAGGAAATCTTCTGTCACATTATAACTGAAAAAACACTGCTAACATGCAATGTACTTTAACCTTTAATTGACATTCTACATTGCAAGGTTCTAGTATTCAGTGAGATTATGGATTCCTGAATCCATCTTTTCATGCAAATTTGGCAAAAAAAAATGAAAATAGAGTAAAATATGCAATTTGCCTCTGTTTAATAGTGAAGCATTCTTCCCTCTCCCCCCCCCCAAGTTGATGATGAGAAGTTCTTACTTCATTTCAAAATGTATTGAATTTTAACAGGAATCACCAGGATCAGCTTGTTATCTTCCATACCTCCACTAATTTTAAGTTCTGAAATCTTTTCGGATATTTTTATATGACAATTGAGCTTGAAAGAAAAGGATCAAGAAGGGGGGTTTCCCCATGCAGTAGTATACAGCAAAGGAAAACAAACCAAAGCCTCTGAGTGTTCGCTTCCCACATAACTCTTACCGTGAAAGTGACAGCTATCACTGGGGGCTTTTCATACTTACACTTATCCAGTTTCTGGTACTGTTGATAGATCTGGCGGAGGGAAGGTCTGGTCGTGATTAACCCCTTCACTGACGAGCAATGACCAGGAGTGGTAATAATCCTGTCCTTTGCCAATAGTCTCCGAAGGCAAAGGCAATTCAACGAGACCAGTCCCACCGACCTGGGTTGGTCAATAAGCGACCTCGCGTTGCAGTCTCTCATCACTCGCCTGAGTCTCTTTACCTCCGGCTCACTTTTTTCCTTTCCTTACCTGTCCAAAGTGAAGGTCTATATGGGAAGAACTTACCTGAGAGAACTCGGAGCCAGGAGAAACAAAGGAGGTCTCTCCTTGGACAGGTGTTCTGAACCTCGATGAAGCTAAAGGCGCCGGTCTCCTCAACCGCACTCTCCGAAATACCTGCCCCAAGAAGAGGAGCTTCTCTGCCGTTTTCCACCATGAGAGGAAGCGGCTCGGTTTCTATAGCTACTTCCCGCGAGAGTTCCTATGCCTAATCCCTAACAATCTTCACCCTCCCCCACGAGGTTTGACTTTTCTCTCTATCTCCCCAAACTCGGGTATCCCCGAGCGCATGACGCCAGCCCTGACGTCAGAAGCCCAACCTGTCAAGTTTAATCAATACACACAACATTAAATGTTTCTTTTTTAAAAAAAAAAGGTAAAGGCTGCAATCAGTCTTTTTTTTTAAAAAAAACAACCCTCTATTATTCCATTATCTCTAGGCTGTTGCTAAGTAACCCGCCAACACAACGGGAGGATCGTTCGGGTCCCTCCCTCTCCTTTGTTATCTAGGGATAATTTTCAAACATATTCTTCAAAAAACTGGGAAGTATGCCTCTTGCCTCCTCCCCCGTAAGCTTCAAAAAAAAAAACTCTTGAGAAAACATGACGTGAAAACAATCCGCCACCTTTTCGCTAAAATAACGGAAAACAAGATGGCGGCGCGGGGGAGCGTTTCATTATTTTTTTTTCCTCCTTTCAAACCTACGGGAAGCCTGCCCCTTTCTTAGCCCAGCATGCTTTGCGCTTTTCTAACGAATTTCGTTACGAGTTTGCCGTTTGGGCGCCATTTTCGAGTGTAGAAGCCGCCAAGGCTGCAGGCAGGAAACGAAGGTGGCTGGTACTACAGGGGCTGCTAGTCGGAAACTTGCTGGCCCGCGCTTCTAGTTACCAACTCCGCTCGTGGGTGAGGACGGAATACTTAGTAGCTGCCTGGTAAGCTCATCAGTGGATATAATATTCCTGCGTTTTGCTTCAGGAGATAATATTTTGAGGAACTCGCTGGGATTAGACCGGAGGTTAAAGCTTCGATACGGTAAATAATTATTTGTTCTGTATGAGGAAGAGTATTTGATTCCGCCTAATTGAGAGAACGGAAATTCCGCGCAAATTTGTCTCTTGTACGGAAAAAGCACTTGCTTCATTCCCCCCCCCTCCCCTAACCGGCGGACACTTTTTCTTCTCCCCCGCTTTTCCCACTCCCCGCCACCGCGTGGGGGAAGGGGACAGAAGGCATTGGTTGGCTTTTTTTCCGTTGCCTCTAATAAACGCCAAGTTGACTCCCTAACTTTTATTCTCGCACAGCCATTTTTTTTATTTGAAGTAGGCTGTCATGGTACCTATTCCCCTCGATTCGTATTATTTTTTGTACAAAGTGACCTTCGTGGGAGGCTTTTTTGGGGAGGGGGTTTAGAAAAATTCATTAGCCGTTTAAATGATAACGCTCAGCCTGCTATTTTTTAAAAAAAAAACGATTATTCTAGCAACTGAGCACTTCGAAAAAGCATGCATTGCCTTCGAAGTGTAGACGAGGGGAAGCTTCTTCCAATACATTCTTTCAGAAATTGGCAAGACGCTAATTTTTAAAACTTGTACATTCAAATCGCAGCAGAGTTTTGATTTTGCGGCTGGGATCCGATGAGTGATATTTTGCATTAGGTTCGTAAGTCTATTAGGAAACGCCGCTACTTCGACCCCTTATGGATGCAAAAGTTAAGAGGGGTGAGGAAGAGGTGATGGATTTATGAAGGTTCGAAATCTGATTTTTTTTTCTCCCTAAGGATACTTAATCTTCTTCTTTTTACGAAATGCTCTGTGTAAGATAGTTTTTGGGAACTTCTTTTAAATATAAATGCAAAATTTCATTCCTGTCAATTGGGTTTCTTTGGATTCTGAAATAATGAAATGTGCAATTTACTTCAGTCTCAAGTTTCCTATTGTCTTAATAGTATGTTTTTTTCTGATAAAAATCAGATAATTGCTCCAAAATATTATGTACACTGAGTCAAGCCAACACTTTAATCTAAATTAGTGGTTTTTAGGCATTTGTTTAATACTAATATCTAAAAAAATTCATGAGGCATAAAACAAGCATGCTTTTCATCTTGTTATGATTGTGTATAATTCAAATTGGGAACCCATCTAAATTTTAAGATCTCTTCTTTATAAAAGAGTTTTAATTATTCCAATTTTGTAGCTTTTGACTTTAGAATAAAACTAACATATCTGGATCCCATTATATTCATTTGCGTTCATATTAATATACTTCTAAGAATTTAAATGCTAGTCAGTCCATTTCTGTACTGCAGAGTACTTATTTGTAATTCATTTTTCGTTCTTTATCAGTTTGACTTATTTGTTGGGATAGTATGAGAGATGTAAATTTTAATTTATAATATGCAATCTGCCTTAGTATGGAAGATATCTGCTGTGTAAAGATTAGGAAAATACATGCCACTGTCACAAATAGCTTGCCAATTTTAAATCTTTGCTTTGATCAATTAATATTTGGGACTGGATGCAAGTTTTTATAGTCTAGGTATAGGGTTTTTCTTTTCTCTTTTAGTACTTCAGCACAAAGGAAAACAAACCTCACAGTTTTTATAGTATGATTATTTGAAATTGAAACAGCAGACAGAAATCATGCCAAGCAAAAGAACTAAAGTATCTACGGCAGCCCATCAAAAAGGCAATGATTCCTTGGAGGAGTCCTCTAACAATCGGAAACCTGAAAAAGAAGCGAGTGTGCACCCCCCTGAAGTACCTCAGCAAGGTCAGTCTCTTATTGACCTGATGTTGCTTTATTAACTTAGCATATAGGTGTTCTAATTTAAATTACCCTCACTATAGTTTGATTTGGTTTATTATTATGTGTTGGCTTCTGCAGTGAGTATACATTGTTCAGGTAAAAGTTGTGCTTAAAAGCAAATTTGGAACTTCAGGAAAAGTTAATTACTTTATTCTTGGTATATTGTGATACCATAATATCACTAATTGAAGTAGATAAAAATTTTGGAAACATTTGGAGAGTAGTATTTGTACCTTATATACTAGTAGACAATTACTGATCATGCTTTAAGTGTGTGTGTGTGTGTTCTCCATTAAAAGTAAATACAAATAGTAAGTGGATTGATACTGAGTGAAAATTGATACCAATTATTCAGAGAAAAGATTTTCTCAAGGAGTTAGAAAAAGGTCTAAGTCTTGCTGAAATGGCCAGGTTTTGTGTGTGTGTGTGTGTGTGTGTGTGTGTGTGTGTGTTTGTATATTTCAAAGAGACAAACTTCCTGTCTTTGAGAAGTAGTGTTGTTGCTGTCATTAGAACTTGCAAGGCAATGTATAGTTAGCAACCACAGCTCTGGGTGTGCCTAAAAATGCAGGAATATGGGAAGATTCCCTGTTTTCTTTGATGTATATGTGTATTTTCTAATATAGCAAGGTACTACATTAAAAGAATGGTTGCTCTGAGAATGGAATTGATTATTGAATTAGTCCTTCAGTATTTGAGAGCGATGCATTCTAGATCAGTTCTTAGTAATTCAGTCTACTGTACAAATATGTTGATTCTGTTAGAGTAGCATAGCTTTAAAAGACGACACTTTTTCTTCCATTGATAATATATACGTATGTGTGTGTCTGTTGTAGTTATTAAGTACATCCATTTTCTTGTTTTTGGATATCTTTAGCAGTATCAAATGGAGTAGTTGATTATCAAAGTTTAGAAGAAATTTTGAGTAGCATCTCTCCTCCCCCACCTCCAGCTATGACCAATGAAGCTGGAGCTCCTCGTCTCATGATAACTCACATTGTAAACCAGAACTTCAAATCTTATGCTGGGGAGCAAATTCTAGGACCGTTTCATAAGGTATCTTTCTAGTTTATGTAACTTTTGAGCTGGAGTAAAGATTTATTGTGATTTTTCTACTTAATAGTTAAATAAATTACATATTGGCAACTAACATCGAGGTGGAGGGGGGGTAGAGCAGATGAAAGTCTCAATTACTATTGTTTGTACTTTTCAAAAAGTTGCTTGTTGTGGAGTTCAAGAAGCTAAAAGTATACAAAGTATTTTCCTAGTACGTATGAATAACAGTCGGTAATTAAAATAATCTTTTACAGTTTGAAGGATTTTATTGATGCTAATTATGAACATGCTTGTTTGTAGCATTTTGTTTACTGTATGTTTTTTTGGTAAAACTTTAGAAATGTGAACTAATAGGGGGTGTAGTTTGTATGCTTTATCCTTGACTATAAAAACTAAGCTTTCCAGTACTGTACTACATATTTTCCTGCACCATGTTTAACTATATTTTAAACCATTGTGAAAGGCAGAGAGGTCAATTGCTAGTAACCATTAAGCTGCAATGTATTTTTTGTGTATTATGCAGCGTTTTTCATGCATTATTGGACCAAATGGCAGTGGAAAATCTAATGTGATTGATTCCATGCTCTTTGTTTTTGGCTATCGAGCACAAAAAATAAGATCTAAAAAAATTTCAGTACTGATACATAATTCTGATCAACATAGTGACATCCAGAGCTGCACTGTAGAAGTTCATTTTCAAAAGATAATTGACAAGGTATGTTTTTTAAACCTGAAGAACCTAATCACCTAATGCCCTATGAATTTTTAATCATGCAGTTGATTTAATTTATGTAGAAAAAAGCACTGGGGGAATATTGAATTTTTCTTATTCAAATTATTGTATATAAAACACTGACATATTTAATATTCATTTTCTTCTGTGTAAATGTGTTAAATTGTAGAAAGTGTTTATACATAATTTGCAACATTCTAGACATTTGGTTTGTATAAAACATCAGCTACAAATGTGTGGTATAAATATTGCTGAATATTTTTTTAAAAAACATAGGTAATTCAAGGGTGTGGTGTGTGTGTTTTTGGATTTTGATCAAAATCCAAAATATATATGTATATACCCACATATACAATATGTATAATTCTTTCAGTATTAACTTTTTTTAAAAAAATATGATATGATTTACTTGAATTTACAAATTATACATTTAATGAGATTTACTTTTGCAAGGATTAGTTTGAAGTTAATTTTGGGACCTATGTCAATGTTTTACTGTTAGAAAAAAATACTAAAAAAAATACCCACTTGTCTAAACCTAAAAAAAACCTCACATCATGCCAATAACAAATTACTGACTTAAAAATCTAAATTTTGTATAAAAGTGATATTTAAAGTTGGTATTTTTCTGACCAAAAAGAATGGAATATATAAAATGCAATAATTTTTAATGTAATAATTTAAATATAACTTAAAATATTTTCTTATAATTTAAACCATGATATATGGCTATTTAGATATTAGACATAATTAGATCATAGCTAATGTTCCATTTATATTAATACTAGCTTTGTAAAATGCATTATCTACCATATTTTTATTAAAATAAATTCTTAAGGAATTAATCTGGGAAAGCAAACTTATCTAAAATTAGTAACACAAAAATGAAAATAACAAAATAATTTTGGATTTTTATCAAAATCTTTGTGAAAATGCTTCTGAAGCAGGAGCAGGGGTAAATGTGTAATTTTTGAAACTACACATAATCCAATTTTTTTCAAGTTTCCTCATAGTCATGGTTTTAAAGCAATCACAAGTGTTCCAAGTACTAAGGCTTTCATTATTACATATTATAAGCATTCTAAAGTGACAAGACTATGCAAGTGGTCCAGAATATAGAAGAAAAGCATCTTTTTCATAAGATGGCAACAGATGAAATATAAGGTGGAATTCTGCATACAATTATTTTAGAACCTTCCACTGAACTCAAATAATATTACATGTTTACTCAGAAAGAAAGGTGTGTTACACATTAAATTGTTCAAATCTTTTGATACTGTTTTGGCAATTGAAAGTGGATCTTTTGTTTTCTAAGACATTGTGATAACAAAATACTGGTATTACTAATACAGTACATGCATTGCAAAATTAATTCTAGCTTCAGTTATACTTTGAACTAGAATATAAAAGATTTGTGAAATGAAATAATTTTGAAATCTGGAGTAGAGAAATGACATAATACTAAGATTTGTTTTTCTGGTTTTGTTTTCCTTCAAAACAGGAAGGGGATGATTACGAAGTCATTCCCAACAGCAGTTTCTGTGTTTCCAGAACAGCCTATAAAGATAATTCTTCAATATACCATATCAGTGGGAAGAAAGCAACTTTTAAAGATGTTGGGCTTTTGCTCCGAAGTCATGGTATTGACCTAGACCATAATAGGTTTCTGATTTTACAGGTACTCTCTGAAATAATTTATTACTTCATATAACTTGATACATTTTATTAATGATTATGGCAATTTTGTTCTGGAAGCCTCAGAGTACTATAGCAGCACATCATGATTTGTGTTTTATAATAAATATGCAAGTCATTATTTGCTGCTTTAGAATTTTAAGGAAGAAAACCAATTGAAAAAATTTCTGACATTAGATTATTTCATGTGTTAAATAGGCACCTGGGTAGAATAATTGTTATACTTGTTCCGCTGTAGCAGCACGTAAATATTGGTGTAGTAAAGATAACGCCAATATTATTGTGCTGCTTAAGCGTGACAGGGATTAACCAACATTGTTTGGGTCCTGTTACATGTCATGATAACGTCTGTAATTTTTAGTATAGAATTTATTACAAATGAATGAAATACGTTTTACTATTCTTTGTGCCTTTTTTGTCTTAGTAGATTAGAAATATGACATTTTCATCCCATTCTGTAATCTTACACAAATAGTTAAATATGTTTTTGGACAGAAGAGTTTAAATCCTAAAATATTAATTGAGGACACAGGGTTTAATAGCAAATGTAAACAGTCATATTGCTTAAATTTTCTTTCTTAGAAAAAAGTTAATGTAACTTGATATTTACTAATTTCTACTTTCTGTTTCATGACGATGGCTAAATCCCTGCAGTAATCACCCAGGAATGAATTGTGTCAAACTTAGTTTTTTCTACATTATAAATTTTAAATTCATAAGGAGAGATTAAATTAATTGAATAAATAATGACAAAGAACATTTCCTTAAAACTACAAATGGTATTTTATTAAAAGCTTATGGAATAATTTTATAATAACAAATTCTATTTGAAAGATTTTGAGTTTTTTTATACAGAAGCAAATAGAAATATTGTATGGTTTTGCAGTACAGAGAAACTTATATAAGTTTCAAATGCTCAAGTCAAGTCTGTCCCTAGACTCAGAACTTTGAGCAGTTCTAACATTAGGAGTTAGTAAGGATTAACTAAAAAGTCTTTGTCCATGTACAGAGACACTTATATGTCATAGGTGACCCAGGTGATGCCATATTTGTTTAATAGCTACTTTAAGTTAAATTACCAGTGCATAGTTGTACAATCCCATCCCTTAATTCTTAAGGAATGGGATCATGCAGGTGTACATACAATATTTGGTTTAAGTTTTCCTTTTTTTACTAATGCTTTCCCTTTTCTTTTTACAAAATGTAAGTATAGCATCTAAATTAGATTCTAAATCTAATAAATCACACTGAATTTATTGCCAAAAAGAAGAGTAATTATATCAAGATTTTTATATCAAGATTTGTATATCTTATACTCAGGCCTACTCATTCAGATAAATACACACATACACAATTCTCTAAAATTTTACTTTACAAAATATGTTTTGTAATATGTGAAATATATTGCTAAATAGCACATATTCTCTACTATGAGTTAATAATAGCTGGTTCCTAATTTATTCTGAAATAAAAGACAGGTATAACTTAATCTCCATAATTTAGAGGATTAATTTTGAAAGAAAATATTTTATTCTTGATTGAGCACATAATATTTTTCCTATGAGAGATATAAAAATTGTAAAGCTCAATTTTAAAAATGAATTAACAAGTTAAGTTGTATATAGCTTTTATAAGAATATAATGTGTAGAGTTGGAGTACAGCCAACATACCTTTGTGACTATTGATAATATTAATCATTTCTAATAAGCAATATCCTTGGAAGAAATTATTTTTTATGTTTATGCTTGATTTGAAAGTCAAACTACAGTTCATAGTTTTAGATTTTAAAGTCTTTTAGCAAAATCTGTGCAACCAGGCTCAAAGATATTGCATATTTAAATCTGAATTTGGCTGATTCTCTGAAACACTGTATCCTAAATGATTTAAGGCTATAGTCTTCTTGCAGTTGTTCTTTGGAATTACTTTTAATAGAAAATAGGCTAACTGATAAAAATGAAAAAAAATAGTATGTAGGACTGCAGTATAAACCACTAAGGAAAATGGGCAAAAATGTAAGAAGTTTCTATTTGTGCTAATAATGCTATATAAGAAATATGCATTTTAACTGCTTTGTTATAAAATTTGATATTGTATATTTACACTGTTGCTACACACTGTACTTTTTCTATGATAAATCCATATTTTTAGAATATGACCGGGATAAGTTGCTTGTTACCACTATTACAATCTTGTAATTTTAATACTGTAATTTAGAGTGCCCTCAGAAGTGCTTCAAGTTTTGGGGGATACAGAGGAGATTGGAATAATAGTGAGAAATGGAATGAAATACCATGTAATGTTTTTGCTTAGGGATGGGCCTAAGGACTTTCTGAAATAGAATTATCAACTGCTTAAGTCCTCCTGGCTGATGATAAGAGATGTCAAGAACTGCTTTAGTTGACTATAATTGCATATGGTAATAAATCAAGCATGACAGTTTAAAATCACATTCTCAGGTAGGATACATAATATTTATAGAAAGCCATCTTGGTGGGTTTGCTGGATTACCTAGGTGAACCATAGGATGTATTTTGGAGCTGGAATTGATTATGATTTGGTGGCCTTTGGCTAATAGGATTAGGATCATAACAGGGTTTGGCTAGAAACCAAAATATCCCATCCATAAAAGGAAAAGATTTCCCTGAGGGAAGGATGTCCAGATTTTTATTTAGGTTCTAATTTACATTGTTGAATGTCCACTTAGTGATGACTGAGGAACAACAAGAGAAGGCCAAAAAATTATCTAATATCTAAAACCTCTTGGATCCCACCCAAAATGTACTATAGTAAATATGCTATAGTATGCCTGATTAGAAATAAGGTTTTTTCCAGTTATTCTTCCTTTATGCTGACCAACAGGATCTGGTACTATACTACCTACTTAGTACTAGGTCATATGATTTATGGAGAGCATGATGATTCAGTTTTAAGTTAATTGGAGGGTTTGAATTAATATTTTTGTGCTAAAGTTACTATATATTTTGCTTTGCTTCTTAATGAAATTTAATGTTACGTTTACAAGATTACATTAAGTTTAATACAAGCCAGATTTAAAAAATACTATATTTTAAATATTTTATAAAACCTTTAAAAGTCTAAAAAAATTTCCAATAAATTTAGTTGGCAGGTTTCAGTGTTCCTGTTCTGCTAAATAATTTACAAATGTCATAAATATAATACGTTAAAGTGTTGCTTTTTTGAGAAGCAAGCTATTTTGATAAAACTTAAAAACACTTTAAAATGATATTTACTAAATAGGGAAATAAGGTTATATTATTGTAGATTATATTATATTATATAATAATATATTATTGTAGATTCGAGCCAAATTAGGCATGTGTTTTCTCAATTAAAACCAACCAGCAGAACATAGATAATTTATTGAAATTGGTGGTCCCTCAAATGCAAAACTTTTGGATTGTTCTCAGGACATTTTGATAATTCCTGTTGTCTAGGGTATATGTTCAGTACAAAACCTTTATTAACTGTTTATATTTGTAAAGATCTATTTAAGCCATAATTATATAAAAATACTTTAGAATGTGTATTAGTGAATTCATCTAGACTTAGTTACAAGACATTACACAGAATCATATAACTATCAGAAGGGGCCTTTGAGATAATATATTCTACATGGTAACCTCTCAGATAGTAAGGGACAGATATGTAGATATGTTTCTCTATGGTCTTATCTTTTTCAAGATTAATTTGCTAAGTTTTGCTATCCAGGCTCTTTACCATCTTGGTTGCTGTGTTTTTCCTAAACTGCAATTCCAGAACTGGATGCATAACTGTATCTGTATTTTTTTTAATTCAACATTTTTATATTCACCACTTCTAAATAAGATGTAATGTGATCAAATGTAGCTTTCCACAGTAAAATTGTTTTTGAAAAGCACTTTTCCGAAGGATGTGGTACAGTTTCATTAAGTCAGTTACACAGAGCCCACCTGTTAAATGAAAGCTTTTTGCTAGTTAACTTTTGTTTCCAGATGTATATCTCTGCAGGCTTCCTAATTCTTAAAATATGGGTATATGTGATATATCTACAGTGGAATATTAAGGGTATGTATAAAATGAAAAATATGTTTTGTTTTAAATCTAAAACAAACTCATTCTCCCACAAATGTATATTCTGAATAGTTCGTGTAGCAGCCTGTCTGCTTCCTTTCTTCTCACTGCTTTCCTCCCTGCTCATCACTGTTAGTGCACCCAAATTCCTGCAAAGATCCAAGCAGTAGGAATATTAATCAAAGCAGACATATCCTACTGGTCCATTTGCCCCTGACCTTCCTAATCTCCTTCTCACTTCTTCTCATTGTCACTGATTGCTCAGCTTTTTTCCTGTTTATATCCCTTCAACAATTTCTGCCTGGAACAACTGTTCCATTTCAAAAACCAAATAACTCGGTTTCAATTTGTGTATAGGGAAAACATCCAAAATTCTAGTTTTGGTATGAACCATCTAATATGCATTCATATGCAGGCCTTTTTAACCATGAGCAATAAAGGTTCCGTATCAAATTTAAGATAATTTATAATTACCTACAAAGATTGCAAGTCATGCTGAAGCTTTATTCAGTTTAAACATGACCAAGTAGCCATAAATTCAATTACATAAATTCATCACAATTTCATTAGAATTGATAAGCACATTTTTAACCTTTTCCCATAGAGTAAAATTACTTTAAAATGCTAGATTGTGATCAGATTATGTCATTTTGTTTCTTAAAAATATGATTATAAGAAATAAAAAATAAATATTCCTATAAAAAGGAATAGGAAATTATATTTTGTCAAATTGTATTAATGTTTTGATAATGTAATTGTTTTTTTTATAATATAAATATACTACTTTAAACATATTATTTTCCTATTTTAAAAACAATACCAATTACATTTTTGTAAAATTAATATTTTTGTTTCAAATTAAAATACAGCCTCCATAGATTTAAATAAATACAAAAAGTTTATTGAATGAGAACTGTACCAAAGTCAGAATTTTCTCACCTCCAATATGTACATTCAACTATATTTAGAACTTTTTTAAAAAAAATTGAGAACTCATCACACTTCCTTCCATGTGATACAAGTAAAATTTTTCTCTCTGTGTGTTTGTGTATATGTATGAATGTATGTCAAAAATAGGACTATATAAATCTTAAAGGATAACTATGGAAATTTTTTTAGTATCTGCAGTGTTATATACTAGAATCTTGAGACATATAGCTATGGTTGACATCCAAACATTTAAAAGAAAAAAATTCCAAGAATTTCATCATCTATTTTCTTCTAGGTGCAAATAACATATGAAGTATGTTAGTCTGAATCATTCAAATTCAGCTGACTTGAAAGTTTGTTTCTGTTTCTCTTAGTTTAAATGTAAAAAAAAAATAAAAATCAGATATTTCCCATTTTTGTTGCCAATTATGAATTGGGGAAGTGATATATATTTTATAGTTTAGGATATAGTAACACCTCCCCAATATATTTTTTATCATCCTGGGAAGATATTGTTATTATTCAACATGTGCTAGTGGGTCTTTAAGGAACTCACTTGTATCTGCAAATTCTTAGGTTGCTATCCTCAGTTATACACAGACACCTGCCAAAAGACCTATACAACAACATTATTGTATATTGTATACAACAACATTATATAAATAAATAAAATAAATAAATAAATTATTGTACTGTAAAGTTATTTCTATCTGTACTTTTATAGATGCATACATCTACGGAAGTATTACTTAAATTCAAAAGGAATTATTTGTTACAGTAATTTTTAAATAATCTTTACTAGTTGAAAAATAATCCATTATGTATGAAAACTAGGATGTAACCGAGAAAAATATTATTTCAGGAATAATATTTATTGAAGGCAAGAAACTGTTACATATCACTTACCAGTATCTTGTAAAAATACTTATCAAGTCAGGTCATGCTTCATCCTGACTTATAACCAAAATTCTAACCTTAATTGTAGTTGTAAATCAAGGACTACTTGAATGATGGGTGCACAGGTAGATGCTTCTCTATTCTTGAATTTACATATTAAACCAAAATTATTGAAGAATATTCTTACTATATTATTTAAATATCAAAATTTCTTAAAATTGATTTAAGCAAGGACCAGAGGTTTAAGGACCTTAAAATTATATTTAAAGATAGTAGAACAGAAGCTACAATTCTCAAATGAAATTAATATGTACCATTGCTGACTGGATTGCGGTCACCAGTATAATTGTATCATAAGTTGCCTTCAGTAACAGCTATTAATTTTTAATTAAAAATACGTAGTCTTGGCCTTTAAAACTATTGTCTACACTGCCTAAGAGAATTTGTGGGGCAGCCCTTGATAATAGTTTGCAAACTAGAGGTGTCACTTCTCCCTTTGCTGAAATACCTATACTGGTGCTCTTTGGGTTCAATTTAATGCTTTTTAAAAGTCTTTTCTTAACACTTAACATCAGGCCTTCAGCAGAGCTCCTTTTGTCATATGCTTAACACTGATAGATAACAAACTGTAAATATATTTGAGGCTTGAAATGCACATGCAGACACACCAACTGAGAATCCTTGACAGAAATGTGTAAGAAACTTGGGAAATCACATGACTTGAAAAAAAGATATTGCATAATGTTTTTGCAAACATAAGTACTGTTAGTATCTTTTCAATTAAGATTCCTTTGTGCAGGTATACCAGTATTTTTTGTTAAGTTATATTTGCAATTTTGGTTAAAGCTCTTGCAGTTACTTTTTATTTAATATCTTGTAGGGAGAAGTTGAACAAATAGCAATGATGAAACCAAAAGGGCAGAATGAGCATGATGAAGGCATGCTTGAATATTTAGAAGATATAATAGGATCAGGACGATTGAAAGAGCCTATTCAAACATTATGTCGAAGAGTGGAGATATTAAATGAACAAAGAGGTGAGAAGGTGAGGCTATAAATTAACAGATTATTCTAGAGTTAGTTTTAATTTTAAATTACAAATTAAATTAATATGCTTGTCATATTATGCAATGCAGATACTTTTTTCTGAGTTGCAACAATTTAAAAGCTATAAAAGTGAACTATCTGGAATGTTCTTGCTTTCAGGTGAAATTATTGCATGCAAACACAAACTAAACCTTTCATGATTTTTATATAGTGAATTTGTGAAAACTCATTAAGTAGGTATAGCTTTTGCAAAATAGTTTAAATCTGTATATTTTGTCTAGTTAAACAGAGTTAAAATGGTGGAAAAGGAAAAAGATGCCTTGGAAGGAGAACGGAATAAAGCAGTTGAATTTCTTTCTTTGGAAAACAAAATGTTTAAAGAAAAAAATAAAATCTGTCAATACTACATGTAAGTAGCATCATTTTGGAAAACAGGATGAGGTGAATCAAATGAGCATATATGGACATCATATCTACTGAAATATGTGTTTAGTTTATATTTATGGAAAGATTAAATGTGGAAAATTTATTCTACAGCATTTCTTTAGATGGTTAGTAAAACCTACAATATATCAGAGAGAGAAAAGGAATAGAATAGAATAGAAAACAGAATTGGAAGGGTACTTGGAGGTCTTGTAGTCCAACCCTCTGCTCAGGTAGGAAACCCTATACTATTTCAGACAAATGGTTGTCCAATCACTTCTTAAAAACTTTCAGTGTTGGGGCATTCACAACTTCTGGAAGCAAGTTGTTCCACAAATATTGTTCTGAGCCCAGAACAGGACAGTTTTATTAGAAATATTTCACTGGAATGTTCTGAGTAGATTATATTCCAACATAACAAAACTCAAAGTGTGTTGAACCTTCAATCACTTATAACAGGGAAACTTGAAACAAGCTTTTTTCTTTGTTTTTCATCATTGAGTCACAAAAGTTGATGTAAGAGTCTAATGTATGTTATATGCTACCTAACCTTCCAATCTAAAGAAAATACTGGTTAGAGGGGTTGTTTATAAAATCTATCTAGCTATATAAAAGTGAAAACCACTCACACATTAATCATGAAATCTCCAGAACCGTAAAGCCTACAAACTTGAAATTTGCCATGTATGTTCCTCTTGGCTTCTAGGTGCTCACTAAG
>JANHFM010001441.1:175889-188450 GCA_032468115.1 Grayia smithii | reverse complement strand
ATGGAAGGCTGAGTAAACCTTGAGCCTGGTGAGATTCGAACCAACACTAATTGCTGGCATCTGGAACTAAGCTGAACGTTTAGTTCAGAGCATTAATTAGGTGAGCCACCAAGGTCACCTCACTTACTATATGGACCCCAACAGGAGAATTTAAACAATAGCCAGTATCCAAACACAACAGCTAATCTTGAACTTTGTACACATTTCAGTTTGAACAAACGTTCTTTTCCAGTTCTGATTTGAACTCTCAAAACATCCACATTTTGGCATGTTTTACAAACCACCCAAAATAATTACAAAAACTGTTTTGTAGATCCTCAGAGTGTTTGTTTTAAATGAAGATGCATTCCAATCCTTGTTTGATAAACTTCAAAAAGTTGCAGGTGTTTGAGTCAAAATCTTGAATTCCATTCCTAGCAAGCTTGGATGTCTTTTTCCAAAATAAAATAAAGCTGGAATGAGGGAGTAGCTGGAACATTGAAGTATTTTCTTAGGGAATGTATGTTTTCCATCTTTTATCCAGAGAAATTTTCAGAGGTTGGTGTCATCAAAAGTTTGTTGAATCAAACTTCTTCAGAATCCCTGTTGTTCCATTATGCCACCTAGTGGCAAATGCTGTGCCAATGGGCCATATTCCTTCCTTCTTAGCCAAAATATACCATTCCAGGCAAAGTCTCATTCTTCTAAGTATTGATAGTGCCATATAAAAATAATGTATTCATAATAATGGAGATTCGATTGTGGACTGCTGCATCAGCATAATATCATGGAAGGTGACTGTAAGATTGGGACTAGGGGGCAAATAATTTGTCTAGAGCAGGGATGTCAACTGATATTGTCACAGTGGCATCACGTGACATATCTGGACTTTTTTTCTCCTTTGCTAAACCAGGCATGGGCAGAGCGTGACGCATCTGGCCTGCGGGCTGGGAGATTGACAGGCCTGATCTAGAGCGAATGCGATTGACTTCATAGAAGATGTTTGTGTTTTTATAGGTGGTTGAATTGAAGCTTGGAGGAAAGGATATTCCTGTCACTAGTGCAAACCGAATTGCCTACATCCATCTTGTGGCAGACTACAGGTTAAATAAACAAATCAGACAGCATTGCTTGGCATTCAGACAAGGTCTTGCCAATGTTGTTAATCTTGAGTGGCTCAGAATGTTTGATCAACAAGAAATACAGGTATAATTGCCCAGCCAGATGGAGAAAATTATGCATTCAGTGATTTTAAAGAAAATTAACATTCTAATGTTCTGCCTAGATGTATTAACCACATATATACTGCTTTTTCTCCAACCCTTCCAGGTTTTGATTTCTGGTGCCCAGGTTCCAATTAGTCTAGAGGATCTTAAAACTTTCACAAACTATTCAGGCAAGTACATGGTAAATAAAGGTGGTGTTGAAGGACAAAAATAAAGAAACCAAGCCAGGGAGGTTGAATGTGATTAATTCTCTAATGTCAAGCGAAGAATAAATGATACTGTTATGCTCTGTATGCATGCCCACACATGCACTCATTTTGGTGGATGCATAATCAAAGATCAGGAGTAGCAAAAATATATTAACATGCAATAATATATAAAAAGGAATGAGTAGTCCTACAAATTAGCAACACATTTCACTTAGTTTTTAAGATAATTGTTACCACTTAAATAGTATATGAAATGATTATATGATCTTTTAACCAATCTTTATGCCTGCTATTAATAAAGCCCACTTTTACAAAATCTTAGAGTTTATCAGTTCACCCTTTTTTTTCAGATCCAGGCATAGGAAGACTCAATAATTGTTTTCTAATCATGTAGAATAATACTCTAACTCAGTTTTAATGCAGTTTTCTTTTCTTTTTTTAAAATGGTAGGAGGTTATACTGCAGATCATCCAGTAATCAAAATCTTTTGGAGAGTAGTTGAAAGTTTCACCGATGATGAAAAACGTAAATTACTCAAGTTTGTGACAAGCTGCTCACGACCTCCTCTCTTGGGTTTTAAGGTATCTGCCTTCATAATTTTGTTTTTTAGCTAATTTGTACAGCTATAATAATAGTGAATTAATAAACATTTGTTTAACAAAACACCAAAGCAACATTAAAGTATTGGAGATGTAGACATATACATTGTAGAAATTAAGATCATTCCCAAATAAAAATTAAGATTTTATGTGTACTTTAGGACAATATTTTGAATATTTTTAAAAGAACTAACGGCAGTCAATATAATGGTACTGTAGTTCTAAATGTTTAGTCTTAGAAGTACGTGTTTCCCTGAAAATATGACCTACCCCAAAAATAAACTCTAGACTGATTCTTTGGGGGTGGGCCTAATATAAGCCTTAACCCAAAAATAAGCCCTAGTGAAGGGGTGGGCATGGCCAGTACAGGAGGCAGTCCTTCCCTTCTCCGGTCACCTGGGCCCCTTAATTGTGGCCTATGGATCAGCTGAGCCAGCGAGGGCCAGGAAACTTGGCCCAGATCTCCGGAGCACCTCCCCAACCACCAGCCTGCCAGAGCCACTTTGCCAATAGTCACATTGTCCTGCATGAGCTCCATGGCAGCCCTGCAGCAGGAGGGAATGGCAAATCACCCCCTCCTCCTTTGCATCCCCAAACCCCGTTTTCCAGGGCCGCCGAGCCCCCTGCCTATACTCCTCTCACTGGAGCAAGACATGCAATTCAATACCGGTATTACCCATGGAAGCCTCCCAGTGCAACGCTCTGCGGTAGCTTAGGAGCAAACCTTCTCCTTCCCTGTGCAGGATTGTGCAGGAAAAACCCCCTTCCATTTTTCCACTGATGGTTCTTTATTTGGGATTGCAGGACAGACGCATGTGGGCTGGAGTTGGCTTCTCTGCCACACAGGAGTTGTCTCCTGTGTCACCTTGAGGATGTGTTGCACTTCATAATGGGTTTGGCCTCCTATGACCACTGAGTCTGGGGGTTCATGGGGTAGTGGTCTCAAGGTTGACCCGGCCATGGGTTTTAAGAGGCTGCTATGGAATATCGGTGTACCTTCTCTAGCAGTTGGGGCAATTTTAATTGCACCGTGAACGGGTTGATAATCTTCACTATGGGGAATGGTCCCATGAACTTCTTGCTGAGAAGTTTTAACCTCAAGTACTTTGTGGAAAGGTAGACTGTCATCCTTCAGTGCCACCAGAATAACACAGAAACACAGTTGGATGGAAAACCTGGTTTATTCCTCTGGTGCACAAAGGGGATTGCCAGCCGGTGTGAGTTTAGCGTCAAGAAATGGGTGTTCCCGGCTTCGGTTAAAAGGGTGCGCCGTCTCTGCCTATTTCGTGCTACGCCCACCCCACTCTTACCACGCCCATTCTGTCCTTACCGCGCCCACCCCTCCCACTCTCTACACTTCTTCCAGGTGTAAGCCATTAGTGTTGCTGGTCTGTTGGCAGATCGTCTGGCTGCATACAAGCGTTCGGCGTTCCTCGGTGTCATTTGGTCCGTCTCCGTTCAGGTTTGCCATGCCAATATATGTGTGTCCGTCCCCCCTCTTTGTGTTCCCACCACATGTGCTATCCCCCCCACCGTAGATAATGTTGGGTTGTTCACCCGACAGGCGGCTCCCTCCACCAGGGTTCTTTCTGTGGACAAATAAAAACAGAGAAGAAGTTATGAACATGGTTTCCATGGGTACTTTCTGTAGAATGCTTTCAACAGCCGAGGGGCATTGAGGTCTTCCCGTTTCACCCATGATGCCTCTTCTGTGGGATATCCTTTCCACTGGACTAGATATTTAAGGGTTTTATGTTTATATTCGGCATCTAATATGTGTTCTATTTCGTAATATTGGTCTGCTACTGGGCCTGGGGTATCGGGAACAGTTTGTGGATCGACTGGTTTTAGTAAGCTGATAAGGAATACTGGGTGGGTTTTTCCTAAGAGAGGAGGCAGGCGTAGTTTGACCGCAACTGGATTAATCACTGTCTCTATAGCAAAAGGGCCAATATATTTAGGTCCTAATTTGCGACTGGGAAGACGTAGTTTGAGGTACTTCATGGAAAGGTATACTAGATCTCCTGGCTTATACTCTGGGCTGGGTTGTCTCTTTTTGTCGGCCTGTGCTTTGAACTGAGCTAACAATTCATCAAGGGATTTCCGTACTTGTACCCAACAATTGCGTATCTGTTCTCTCCACTCGTGGTGTGTTAACTTGAGTGTCTTGTACCTGTAATTCCGGGATGGCTACGAAATCCCGTTCGTTGACTATTTGGAATGGACCAAGCCCTGTGCTGCGGTGCACAGTATTATTGTATGCCACTTCAGCAAAGGGCAACAGCTCGGCCCAGTCCGTTTGTTGGAATGACGTGTAGCTACGAAGGTAACGTTCTACCATCGCATTAGCTCATTGAGCTGCGCCATTTGTGCTAGGGTGATACGCTGAACTGAGGCCTTGTGACGACCCAACCATCCGCATGAACGTGCACCAGAACCGCGCAGTAAAATAACCCCCCAGTCCGATATTATGCGTGTCGGGATTCCGTGAAGGCGGTAAATGTGTTGTAAAAATAATCTCACCAATTTGCTAGCGGAAGGTACACCTTTACACGGTATGAAGTGGGCTTGCCGAGAGAACAGATCAACTACTGTCCAAATCACCGTGTACCCTCCTCTATTAGGTAGGTCTACTATGAAATCCATGGCGATTTCATCCCATGGTTTAGTAGGGGTAGCCACGTTTTGTAAGAGGCCTGGTGGCTTTCCTATTCGTGGTTTATTGGTAGCGCATGTGCGACATGATTGGGTGTATGTCCGCACATCTTTACGTAAAGAAGGCCACCAAAATTGTTTTCGAACTAGGTGCAGGGTTTTTAAAAATCCAAAATGTCCTGCAGTTTTGACATCATGACATCTCTGTAGAACCTGTTTCCTTAGACTTTCAGGGATGTATAATTTGTCACCGTTCCACATTAAACCCCCTCTTTTGGTGAGGACAGTACTATGTGTTTTGACCCATTCGTCGTTTTCTAGAGCATCTTTTATCTCTGCATTCCAAGGATTTGACCTGCCTGCGAGTAGTGACTGTTTAGCTGTTTGATGGCTTACGATCAACGGTTGTACCATCTCCTCCCGTTTGCTGTCATATTGGGGTAGACGGGAGAGGGCATCGGCCGGGAAGTTTTTGCCTGCCAGGACATATCATAACTGGAACTGAAATTTACTAAAGAATTGGGCCCATCGCACCTGTTTAGGTGATAATTTACCTGGGGTCTGCAAGGCTTCCAAATTCTTATGATCCATCCAGACCTCAAACGGAACACAAGCTCCCTCCAACAAATGTCGCTAAGTTGACAATGCCCAATGTACTGCAAAGGCCTCTTTCTCCCAAATAGCCCAGGATCGCTCTGTTTGTGTCAATTTACGTGATGTGTAAGCACACAGTCTTAACACCCCGGACTCATCTGATTGTAGCAACACTGCCCCTACGGCAACGTCGCTAGCGTCCGCCTGAACTATGAAAGGATGCTCCCAATTTGGATGTTTTAGCACTGGCTCCTGTGAAAATAATGTTTTCAGGTGTTCAGAGGGAAGGCCGTTTTTGCCTTCTCCTAACTCCTAGAAAGGCTCTGGAGCTTGGGGAGAGAGAAAAACCGGCCTTCCCCACCACCCCCGAGGTTCTCCGGAGGCAGGAAACAGTCTGTTTCCTTACTTCCAGTGGGCCCTGAAGGTCCGAAAATCAGCTGGCCGATGCGCATGCATGCCAGAGCTGAGCTGGCGTGCCCTCCAGTATGGCTACACGTGCCACTGGCATGCGTGCCATAAGTTCGCCACCACGGCACTAGAAACTACTTCCATGGGTATTACAGAATGTTTTTTCTTTCAAATATTAAGAAATGTTACCAGCTTACTAATGGAATTTCTCTGATACTTCTCATTCTTGTATATCATTCTTATCATTAATGTCTTTTTTCCATGGTGGACAAAGACATTTCTTTCTATTCTTGCGCAAAAAATGGTTAAATTACAACAATAGATATTTTCCCTTCTTTTAACCACTGTTCTTTTTATGGCTTTCTTTTCCCCACTTTTCTCTATAGTAATGCTTTTAACCTAAATTCATTATCCCAAAACTTGGCATGGGCTTTTTCTTTCACAGAAAAGTGGATTAAGTATTGACTTGCTGATGTTGGTTACCTTGTTTTTATGTAAAAGAAGGATCTTCATGGTAATTCTTGGGTTCTGATTTGTAGTTTTACATGTATGAACATAATCTAAATATGTTGCAATAAATTCATCAATCCATTAAGATAATTGCAAAATGCTCCAGTTCAAAAATTTCCAGAGGATTACTATAAATTAAGAAAGGCATTAAGAAAGTGTAAACTAAATTAAAGTGTAAGGAAAAAAACCCCTCAGAGTCTGTGTTTTTTCTCAGGAAGCCTGCCCTAGCAATAGGGAGCCTACAATTTGGTTTTATTATATGTAACATCTTCCCTCTCATAGTTTTGTCTTATCTATTGTTACTATTTAAATGGATTTGCAAAATGTTTTAATTCCTGGAGGGTTTTTTGTATACTTTCCAGTCACTTTTGATGATATGGGCAGATGTATATTTGATTTATAAACTTATATATTATAAATTTGGAAGATTCATTTGACTGAATAAATAAGAGGAATAACAGAAAAATGATTTTATTAACATCATAAAGAAAGATATGTGTCATTTGTTTCAAAGTTCAGATATATTATTAGGTATTACTTGATACCAATATGTCCTTTACCCAACTTATTTGTAGAATCATAAATGAAAAGTTATGAATATATCTGCAGCAATTCATGATGATCCCAAAGTGATATGTATGCAGTGATGTCATAACATAAATACTACCTTACATACTGTCATATTGATGCCCAAGGCAAATATATATTATGGCATTTGTGTGATATAACGTATGTATCATCATTTGCCTCCCTCTTGTGGAGACTTATACTTTCCATTTCTTATTTAAGAAGCTGTACAATTAGTTTTTAGTAGAATTGCCACTTTTTAAAGTAGTTGTAAGTACAATTGTTTAGGTGGATTGGTTGTATAAGAAAGTTTTATTATAAAAATATTTTCTGGTAAGGTCTAATATAAGTTATAAGTTTCCACTCAAGTAACTCGTAATGTTAAGTTTGTTACGCTACTTGTATATTAAAAAAACACATTGATATCTTTCTTTTAAGAAAGAAAATGAATTGGATAAATTTATAAAGGAGGAGGCGGACCTGAAATATTACATTGGAGATCTACGTCAGAAAGTAGAAGAAGCAAAAAGTTCATTGGCAATGAATAAAAGCCGAGGAAAAGTTCTTGAAGCTTTGATTCAGCAGAAGAAATCTG
Source organism: Grayia smithii (assembly GCA_032468115.1). NCBI lineage: Eukaryota > Metazoa > Chordata > Lepidosauria > Squamata > Grayiidae > Grayia > Grayia smithii. The sequence goes on along the minus strand of JANHFM010001441.1, from coordinate 181,108 downwards.
GAAATATTTCTGGAATATATGGAAGACTTGTAAGCTGTTTTTTAAAATTATTAATTTCCCCTCCTTTTTTGAACTCTAATTTACAAAAGAACTATATGCATTAAGAAAATGTGTTAGCAGGGAATGGCTGGTTTTGATGAAGCTTAATTTGTGACCGTTGCCAGGAGATTAAAGTATCTTCTTGCTAAGGTATTACTGTCCTTATTAGTGACATATGCTAGCATAAAGTAGGCTAGAGTCATTAAAAAGTATAATGGATCTAAAATATCTTGATTTAATGAATGATTTAATGAAAATTAAAATTAAAAAGAACTAGAAAAAGCTAGAAAACGTAAAAGATGTGTTTGTTTTTATACACACACACACACACACACATCTTACAAGTAAATTCTTCAAAGATAAGTCAAGTTTCCAAGCATTTTCTACAGAACAAACAAAAGATCAACGTTAGCTTTCATTTTTAAGCAACTGCTAGATATCCAATTCTTTAGTCATATACCTCAAATATTTTTGTTGATACGCTTTGTAAATTAGTATTGTATTATTGTACTGTCTTGGTTTTTTAAAGAGTTTTTAAAACATTTAAATTGTAATTTTCACGAAGGAGTCTATGAAAGTATTCTGTGACTTAACCATTATTGATATCTCATAAAACTCAATTGTAAATCATATTATTGTATTTGGCAACAACATTATCCTGTGTCTTTATTTGAAAGCAGGCTGCATTTATCTACATTCTTATATGCACACCGTTGCATATACACAAAATGGTGTGTTCCTTCAATACTGAAAAGGATTTAAATGTTGACTCAAACATTTTTACGCTTCAGAGGATTTTGTTCATATCTGCTGCAGAATGCATAACATAAATGCATAACATAAAGTTTCCCTTGAGTTGAGTTCTATTACTGCTATTATATGAAATCTCAGTGTTTTCCTGAAAACAAAAGGGAAGAGCTTTGCTATTGCCATCTTCTGCATTTATTATATATTTTAACTTCTCATTCTAGCTTGCTGTCTTGATTTTTCCTGGCAGTCTCTCATCCACATACTAAGTTCAATCCTTCAGGATCCAGGGACCAGAGGTTTAGTCTTCCGAGTTTTCAGATTCTGCTGGAGCCCATCCTCAGGGAATTTGTATACCTTTTGGTGAGAGTGCACTCCAGCACAAGCCCAAAAGTTTGGAAGACTAAACCTCTAGTCCCAGTGACCAACTCAGATTGGATCTGCAACATTATCCTGAGATAGGTACCATATATTTGCCTTCAAGTGCAATCCTGTTCATCTTTTTCAAGATTTGCTTCAGACAACAATGTGCTGCCATTTGCTTTGATTGACAATGCTTACTTAAGCTGACAACTTCAATTAATTCATTTAAATTAAATGCATATAATTCTTTGGACTACTATTTACATACTAAATTTTAATAATCGAGTTTGGAACAAAGAATTTTTCTTAATGAAAATGAAGTGTGTGTTTTATTGAAAAATGTTGTATTTGTATGCTAATAAATATGCTTAGTATCAGATGTTAGTAACTTCTGTTTCTTACCTGGATACTAAATACTTTGATATTTTGCCAACAGGGTGACTTGGGAGCTATAGATGAAAAATATGATGTTGCAATATCATCATCATGTGGAGCGTTAGATCACATTGTTGTGGATACTATTGATACAGCTCAAAAATGTGTTAATTTCTTAAAGCAGCAAAATATAGGAGTAGCAACATTTATAGCTCTTGATAAGGTTTGTATGGTTTTAATTTGTTCTAATTTTCTTGTAATAGGTAGGGTTTTTTAATTTGGAAAAATGGTTTTATATTATAGCTATAGTCAATAAATGTTTTCCAGTGAGTAATAATTAAAATATAATTGGAACTATAATATTAATGTCATTTTTATTATCTTGATACAGGAATTTTCTTGCCTTCAAACCAATAATTAACACCAATACTTTCATTTATGTATCCATTAAAAATATCCATGTTTTGAATAATTTTATGTGATCCTTTAATACTGGTAGAGCCTCCCATATACTTTAGCAGTTGGTCAGAATATATATATATTTAAATAAGTGGATCTGAACTATGCAAGATTTTGTTACCATCACTATTTTAATAAAATTAGCTTTAAGTCTATGTTAACCATAGCTAGCCTTCGACTTATAACTGCAAATGGCACTCGAATTTCAGTTGCAAGTTGTGGTAATCATAAGTCAAGGCACTCCTGTGAATGGATCTGATTTTATGACCATTTTTATGGCAGATATTAAGCAAATAAAGTGCTTGCAAGTACGAATCTCACAGTTAAGTAAATCATATCGTCATAATCCCAGATCTGTTCTCCCAAATGGTTGCTTTGGGCCAGAATAAGCACTAATGCCGGAAACTGGCAAATTAATAAATTGCAGTCATATGACCTTGGGATGCTGTAACCACTTGTGAATGTGAGCCGGTTGCCAATCATCTGAAATCAGTCATGTGAACATGGGCGTGGTGGTGCAAGGTTTTATGACAGCCGTAAGTGCTCTCCAAGACTGTAAATCACTCTTTCTAAGGCCAGCATAACTGAACATTGTTAAACAACCAGTTGGAAGTTCACTGCTGCCTGTAATTTTAGTTGTTCTCTGCTCATATCCTACACATTAAAATGCCCAATACCCAGAAAAGTGGGACAAAACCACTAAGAAATTTTAATGGTATGCTCTCTGGATGTTGGGGCATTACAGGTTGCCCATTCTTTTTGAAAATATATATTAAGATTGAATTGAAGAAAGCACTAAAATGTTTTGTAGTATAATTACAATGCTAATAAAATCCATATAACTAAAGCTGTAAATGTGTATTTGAAATGCTTATATAATTTTTGAAATTATTAATTGATTGCTTTTCTGATGGTTTACACTCTCCTCCAGATGGCAGTATGGGAGAAAAGCATGGGCAAAATTCAGACTCCTGAAAATATTCCTCGTCTGTTTGACATGGTGAAAGTGAAAGATGAGAAGGTTTGCCAAGCCTTTTATTTTGCATTGCGTGATACTCTGGTAGCCAATAACTTGGATCAGGCCACCAGAGTAGCATTTGGAAAAGGCAATAGATGGAGAGTCATAACGTTGCAAGGACAACTTATAGAACAATCAGGTACTTTTAAAAATACAATTTAAAAAAAAAAATAAAGAAATGGAGTGTATATAGAAGACTACCATTTCTAATTTGTTCTTAATATTTCCATAGGAACAATGACTGGTGGTGGAGGAAGAGTAATGAAGGGTAGAATGGGATCCTCTGTTATAGTTGAAACATCCGAAGAAGAGGTTAGTAGACAGATGCTGAATACGTATTTATTTGTATGACCTTTTCTATTATAACAAAAATTAAAAACGCCTTATAATCAAGAACTAAAATACTAACATAATCAAGAACTAAAATACCTACTTAAATAATAGAAATAACTAATTCAATTTAAAGTGTAAGGGAACCCTAATCCCAAAGCAAAACAGTATTGGAGTAAAATTAGATCACAATTAGAAGAGGTAACCAAACAACATATTGAGATGAAGCCAGAAATGTTCTTATTAGGAATACTGCCTGGGACTTATGAAAAGAAAATACAATATTTAATTATCCATATCATTACAGCTGCAAGGATACTATATGCACAAAATTGGAAAAACATTAATACACCAACAGAGGACAATTTGATTAAAAAAATATTGGAATGTGCAGAAAAATATAAGAAAAAGATGTGCAGGAAATACAAGAAAAAGAGGAAAGAGAATATTATATAGTGTGGGAGAAATGGTATAAATGGTTTAGAGGAGAGAGAAAAAAGGCAAGGAACAGAAATGCAGTAGTAACTAAGAGGGAACAGAAAAGAGATAGACTGCAGAAATGAAATTCTGTACACTGCTATGTATATATGTAAATAAAGTAATATTAGAATTATATGTATAAAGGATAAATCAGAAATAAGGGAGGAAACATGGAGAAGTAAGAAATATCTACTGATGCAAAATTGTTGAAGAGAAAAAATTGGCAAAGATTTTGCTTTGTTTTAAAAACTGTTCAATAAAAAATCATTTTAAAAAAAGAAATAGTAAACTCTGGCTAAAAACTGGGGAAAAAAATCTACAAGGCTGAAACTTGAATCTGAAGTCCACGAAATAGAGTTTATGAGGGCCAGGGAAGTGCATGCCAAACCAAATAGTTGTTCCTGACAAACGCATTTTCCCCCTGCATCTAGCTAAATCATCCCTTGTTCCTTGTGAGGAGGAACAAGAGTGCTTCCTCACAAACAGTGTCTGAGACCTCCTCTATGCTTTGCTCTGCTCTGCTCTCCATGCCCATGGATCAGGCAGTTATTTCTTCATGTTGTAGGGGTTCTGTTGCCACCACTGATCAACAGTAGCTGATTCTCCCCTGCTTTTATTAGGGGAGACAGCTCCCTGGTGGTGGTGGTTCCCCCAATGCTGGACAGGCCTGGGACTGTATTGATCTCAGCCCCTGGGCTTTCCAGATACCAAAATTACTGAATTTTGGCTGGCAGGGACCAAAAGAAGGGTCATCTCTGTCATGGCTCCTACCCTTTGGAACATCTTTATCCCCTGAGGTAAAATCGGCTCCTCCCATTCTAACTTTCTGTAAGGGCCTGAAGACCTGGCTCGGCCAGATGGTTTGGGAGAGCATCACACTATTTCCTGGCTGAAGACAGATAATGTAATGTTTCTTTTCTGATAGGGAGGACCTAAGCCTAAATGAAGAAAGGATCATTTCCTGTTATCTTTATTAGCAATTTATGATCTTTTGGGCCATGTCCCTTTTATATTTCGGTTTTAGCTTTGATACTTCTGATGCATGACAGTTTGGTGTAGTGGTTATGTACAAAGTCAGCTGGGTGATCTTGGGCCAGTCACTTTCTCTCAGCCCTGGGAAGGAGACAATGGCAACCCATTTTTGAAAAACTTTGCCAAGAAAACTGCAGGGACTTACCCAGGCAGTCTCTGAGAATCAGACACAATAGAATAGGATAGATAGATGATAGATAGATAGATAGATAGATAGATAGATAGATAGATAGATAGGGATGGAGGAAGGAAGGAAGGAAGGAAGGAAGGGAAGGAAAGGAAGGAAGGAGAGAAAAAAAGGAAAGGAAAAAAGGAAAGAAAGAAAAAAGAAAGAAAGAAAGAAAGAAAGAAAGAAAGAAAGAAAGAAAGAAAGAAA
>JANHFM010001441.1:161786-175789 GCA_032468115.1 Grayia smithii | reverse complement strand
CTCCCCAGGAGCAAGCATCTTTTAATTTCTTGGCTGCAGTCCCCATCTGCGGTGATCTTGGAGCCCAGGAAAATAAATCTGTCACTACCTCCATTTCTTCCTCATCTATTTATTATATTAGTTATTTGCTTTTCTCTGATTCATTTCACTTTTGTCTTCTGTTAATTTTGATTAGCCTTTCCTTTATTCCATTCAAAACAGGTGACTTCAGTCTATTACTTAAGAGTGGCAGATCTGCATTCATAGCAGACTACACCATTCATCCTGATAGAATCATATGTATAAATACATTAAAGTTTCTCACTTTGGTAGCGTCAACAGAAAAAGGGACAGATAAAAGTATGAACTGTTTCTTTTATGTTCTTCACAAAATATATGTTTACATCTTTGGTGGAACAGAAGAGAATCCTTGATGAATGAATTGATTGATAATCTGTTTAACAAATGAACACATTTATAGGCTAACACAGATAGTGGTCACTTACTCACTGCAATCAGAATTGGCAACTCCATTGCTAAGTTATGCTGTTGTTAAATGAAGTGTCATATGTCCCTGCCAATTTACAATCTGGCTGCAATTGTTAATCAAATCCCTGCAGGTCATTAAGTTGGACATGACTTCTAACTTCTTGCCAACTTCCCCATTGACTTTGCTTATCAGAAGCAAAGTATGTGATAATGGGAATGCTGAAACTCTCATAAATATAAAAAACAGGTTAGTTAAAGAGAATGGGAAAAAAATAGGAAAAACATTAATACACCAGCAGAAGACAATTTGATTAAAAATTTATTGGAATGTACAGAAATGGACAAATTAACAAAGGAAATACAAGAAAAAGAGGAAACAGAATATTAGATAGTGTGAAAGAAATGGTATAAATGGTTAGAGGAGAGAAAAAAGGCAAGGAAAGAACAATTGATGATGCTATAGGAGCAGAAATGCAATAGTAACTAAGAGGCAACAGAAAAGAGATATATTGTAGAAACAAAATTGTGTACACTTCTATGTATATATGTAAATAAATTAATATTAAAATTATATGTATAAAGGATAAATTTAAATAAGGAAAAATGAAGAAGTAAGAAATGTCTACTGATGCGAAATTGTTGAAGAGAAAAAATTGTCAAAGATTTTGCTTTGGTTTTAAAACTGTTTAATAAAAATAAATTTAAAAAAAAAGTGTAAGGGAAGGAAAAGAAAGCAAATGAACTCATCTAGCTATCATATACAAAGCCCTGGAAAAATAATATTGAACATTTAAGTGCATCACACATTTTAAAAAGGGGAGTATTCATGAATAAGATGACACCTACAAATAACTTCCAGACAACACTTTGCTTAACTTAACATTTAACTTTTTTTTAACCTACATTTTATTTTTGCAGGTCCGTGAAATGGAATCACAATTGCAAAAAAAATCTCAAAAAGCCATGCTATGTCAGGAACAGAAAGCACAACTGGAGGAAATAATAGCAAAATTACATAAAGATATTAGAGAAATGAAAAACACTTTAGAAAAATACACTGCCAGTATAAAGGTAATAATAATTGTTTATGTTGCATAGCTACAATCTTTTTTTTAGAGGAAACTAAACTTGGTGATCTTTTGAGATTTTGACAGTCCTTTTTAAAAATACTACCCAAGGATATAAATGCAAGATTCTGAACCTCAGAAAATAAAACTTCTTTTGAACCTGTACTTTACAGATGGTTCTAGAGATTGCCTTTCTACAGTGGTATTTCTGTTACTTAATGTAACTACCCCGTTTCCACAAAAATAAAACATCCCCCGATAATAAGCCCAATTGGACTTTTGAGCGCATGCGCTAAAATAAGCCTCCCCGAAAATAAGCCCTCTCTGAAAATATTTAAATGCAGAGCTGGAAATCAGGTAAGATGGCAAGAGGAGCCCAGGGTTCAAAAAAATATAAGACAGGGTCTTATTTTTGGGAAAACACGGCAATAGAAGACAACTATCGTCAGATTAAGTCCTAATGTGAAGGTTTACAAGTTTAAATTCATTTGTGAATGAAGTCACCTAGGGTATGCAGAAATGTAATAAATGAATATGTAAAATAAATTAGAATTTAAGAGCAGGTATATGGATTAGGAATTACGGATTCATTTTAATACACTCAGAAATAAGTGAACAAAAGGGATTTTTGTTTATTGACAGAAGTTATAAAAGCGTATTCAAGAACAGTAGCTTGTGAGGAATCTTGGTCTGAAATAAATTGAGAGTTGCCTTTCATGAGGATTATGTAGTACTCATGGTCTTTGTTCCTCTTTCTGAAGGATAATAGCACTGAGGAACTTGAATATTTTGTGTGAACTGCTAACATTCCTATTTTTATCTGTTAGAGTTTGATGGATCAAGAAGCTCACTTAAAAGTCCAGTTTAAAGAACTAGAAGCAAATGTAATTGCTTCTGCTCCTGATAAAGTCAAGCAAATAGAAATGGAGAAAAAATGTAATAACTTCAAAGAAGGTAAATAATCTTTTTTTGGTGGGTGGGGGTATCTTTTTTATGCTGTGCAAAATTTTGGATTTTACTCTTGGTTTTTTTCCCTACTCAATATAAATCCATTAAATGTTTTTGCCATTTTTTAAATCCTGGATTTGAATTGGTGTAATTTGAAATCAGTTTATCTTGTATAGTGATTAAGTCATAACTAGGAATGTTTTAGTCTTTTCTATATTTCAAGGCCTGGTTTTATTTCTTTCCATAATTTATTGCAATGATTTCAAAATATATCCTTACTGCATCATGACAAGTAAAGTCCTAAATATTTCAGTGGATCTTTTGTTACTTCACAGCCGAGTCTCCTTTTTCACATTTTTCTCCCTGAGAAGTTAAGTGCCTGCTATTATATTGTTTTCTTTTGATTTTGTTTTCAGAAAATAAGCCAGAATGTTTAATTACTTTTATTAGCTCTCATAATAATAATTTATTTTCAAGCTTTATAAAACTGCCCAACCCAAACAGTTTGCTGTAAGCAGCATACAGCATAAACATACAATATCTTAAAGAAAAAGAATAAACAAAGAAACCATATAACAATAAACAGACAACATATAAATATAAAATGTAGAACAGTAAACAAGTATACAAGAAAAGAAATCTAGGGGAAGTCGGACTTAATTGGCCACTAATGTCTTAGTGCCAGGTCTTAATGGCATTCCTTAAGGCAAGTTGTTGGGTCTGTTATATATTGGAGAAGTTGATTGTTCCAGAGATCAGTGAAAAAAGGCAGACTTCCTGGATCTGATAAGATGACAAAATTTAGAAGCCAGAGCATGTCCTCCCTGTGGAAATGTAGATTTTCTTGGAATAAGGTGGGATCCTTCAAGTAATCCAGTCCTTTGCTATGTAGGGCTTTAAAGGTACTAACCAGCAGCTTGGATCATACCCAAAACCCTATTAGAAGCACGAAATTTGCTTGTCAGACCTCCCAGGTAAAGTAGACAGGAAACATGACTAAGATGAACTAATGTAAGGCTACATTAATAAAATTTTGCAAGTCTGAAAATGCAAACTTCACACCACCACTTTTTATTGCTTTATCCATTAGGGCAGGCCCTTCCTAAGTTTCTTTCTCTAACCATTAAGCCACTGGGGCTCCTGCCTCTCTTGTCTGATTGTTTCCTAGGTACATCTCTTCCCCTCGTTCCCCAAGGTCATCCATACATCCACATGTTTCATGTAGAGTGAACAAGTGTGAGTGACTATGAGCAGGGGCTCCTGGTTTGGGGATGAGTGCAAGTGTCATATAAGACATAGTTGTACAAAGGCTCTCAGGGTCACAGCTGCTGCCTACTCTTCAAGCAAATGCTGTAAATCCTATAGAATGTCCAGATTGTGCACCAAGTCTTGGATGAGTGTTTTTTTTTCTGGTGAGACCAGTCTGTCAGGGCAACCTGGTCTACCCAAATATGGGACGGAGCATACTGCTTCCACTTTCGCCTTTTAGCCCCAATCCAGGAGCTTTCCGAGGTTATCGCTTTCGTGACAGACTATTTTTATTTTAAAATATAAATTCAACACAAGTCTTGAATGGTGTAATGCCACCCAACCAAAACCAAAGATGGACATTCGGCAACTTTCAGATCTGGGAGACCCAAAATCCACAGACATTCAATCTTGATAGTATTGAGCCACAACCTGTTTTTCCCCATCCAAAGCCACACAGTCTCCAGACACTGGGAAAACCTTGACAGCTTCATTTAGATAGGGACAGAAATTTACACTGAATCATTGGCATATTAATGATAGCCACCCTGAACTGACAGATGACCTCTCCCAGCATCTTCATGTAGATATTAGAAAGGAGAGGGAATTGGACAGAGCTTTGAGACATCCTTCAAAGCACGGACCTAGGGTTCATCTGATTCCCTTCCACTGACTGGAACTGGCCTTGGAAAACCACTGCAAAAAGGTGCCCCTGATACCCATAGTGGTTCAGAGAGATACCATTGTTCAAAGGCCATCAAGAGATCAAGGATAGCTAGAATGGATGCACCAATTCAATTCAATTCTATTCTATTCCAATTCTATTCTATTCTATTCTGGATTAATTATAGGTCATCCACAAGTGCTATTGGAAAATTCAAAACAATAGTTCTTTAAAATTCCATCTTTAAATATGCAGTGAAATATTAATAAAGATATTTCTTTCTGACAGATTATGACGAAGTGGCTGCAAAAGCTGACAAACTGGAAAAAGAAGTTAAGAGACTACATGATCTCATTATTGAGATAAATAATAATAAACTTAAAGCTCAGCAAGACAGTCTTGATAAGATAAACAAAGAAATAGATCAGTGCACTTCTGCCATTACAAAAGCACAGGTAGCAATCAAGACATCAGAAAGGTATGAATTCCTATTATGAACCAACATCCTAGAGGTAGAATTGTAATATTTATTGCAATTATTACATTTACCATATTTTTCGCTCCATAAGACGCTCCTGACCATAGGAGGGGGAAAAAAAGAAAAAAATCTGTCTCTGCCTCTCAGCCTCCATCCAGTATTCATCTGGCTAGCGTCCTTGCACCAAACAGCCTGCCTCTGCCAGGGAACGCTGGAGCCTTCACCTCCAAGCAGCTGATCAGCAGTTGGATTGGCCTCTCAGAATACTGCCGACAAGCTGTTCTAGGCGGCTGTTCGCCACTGCTGCCTGTCACCCATATTCGCTCCATCAGATGCACAAACATTTCCACCCACTTTAGGGAGGAAAAAAGTATGTCTTATGGAGCGAAAAATATGGTAATTAAAAAAAAATTGAACACATGTTAAATAATACATTTATTACTGCTGTTTGTCTTTTTTCCCCTTATAACTAAATTTTCAGTTCTTAATACTCTGAATTCTGCTATTGTGTAGTACATTTGCTGAACACATATATTGGTGACTTATTTAATGTATTGCATAGACAAATATTGAGCAAACTGAACTATTCAAGAGACTAAGGAAGCAGTTTAAAAAGTTAAAATTGACAAAGCACTAGGCCAGAGATATCAAACTCGTGGCTCATGAGCCAAATGCATCATGTGCTGGCCACGCCCACCCCCTCTTTAACGAACGGGCCAAAAGTTGCGATACGTTGCATGACGACAACATCATTGCAAGTTTGAGACGCTAGGCCAAGACAGGCTGATAGCCCAATATTATAAAACTATAAATGAAGAACTGTTGGAACCACAGGTAAGAAGTAAGAAAAATGAGTGAAATTAAAAAAAAACAAAAATAATACAAAAAATATGGGGAGATGTATATATAACTTTGAATTATATAAAAGGAATTAATCCTGAGAACTTCAGACATATAATCCAATTTCTTTAGTAAACATGAATTATAAACTACCAGTGCATTCAAAAAGTATTCAAACCTTCACTTCTGTTAATTTTGTTATGCTGCAGCCTAATTCCACAGTTGTTGAAATTCATTTTTTTCCTCATCCATCTACCCTCAATGCTCCATAATGACAAAGTTAAAACAGAATTTTAGAAATGTATGTAAATTTATTAAAAAGAAAAAACTGAAATACCACATTGGCATACATTTTCAGGCCCTTCACTCAGTACTTCGTTGAAACAGCAATTATAGCCTCAAGTCTTTTGGGGTATGACAGGACAAGCTTTGCATACCTGGATTGGGGGATTTTCTGCTATTCCTTGAAAATCCTCTCGGTCAGGTTAGATGGTGACTGTCAGTGGACAGTCATTTCAGGTGCCTTCTGAGATATTCAACAGGGTTCAAGTCAGGGCTTTAGCTGGGCCATTCTAGGACATTTACAACTCCTTTGTTGTCTTGGCTGTCTGCTAAAGATCATTGTCATATTAGAAAGTGAACCTTCAGCCCAGCCTGAGCTCCTGGGTGGTGTGGAACAGGTTTTCATTGAGGATATCAATGTACTTTGCTCCATTCAGTTTTCCTTTTCTGACCAGTCTTCTAGTCTCTGCTGCTGAAAAACACCTCCACACCTTGATGCTGCCACCACCATGCTTCACTGTTGGGATGATATTGTGCAGCTGATGAGCGGTGCCTTGTTTCCTCCAGGCATAACATTTAGAATTGAGGCCAAACAGTTCAATCTTGGTTACATCAGACCAGAGAATCTTGTTTCTCACAGTCTAAGAGTCCTTTAGATACTTTTTTTGCAAACTGCAAGCAGGCTTTCATGTGTTTTGCACTCAGGAGAGGCATCTGTCTAGGCACTCTGGCATAAAGCCAAGATTGGTGGAGAGCTGCAGTGATGGGTGTCCTTCTGGAACTCTGTCCCATCTCCACACAGGATCTCTGGAGCTCAGTTAGAGTAACCATTGGGTTCTTGGTCACCTCTCTTACTAAGGCCCTTCTTCCCTGATTGCTCAGTCTGACCAGGAAATCAGCTCTTGGAAGAGTCCTGGTTTGTACCAAACTTCTTCCATTTGAGAATTATAGAGGCCACTGTGCTCTTAGAAAATTAAGTGCAGCGGAAATATAATTGCAGCCTTCTGCAGATTTGTGCCTTGCAATAATCCTTTCTCTGAGCTCTGCAGGAAGTTCCTTTGACTTCATGGCTTTTGCCTGCTATAGGCCTTCTATAGAGAAGTGTGTGTCTTTCCAAATCTTGTCCAATCAATTTAATTTAACACAAATGGACACCAATCAAGGCATAGTAACATGTCAGCAACGATCAAGAGAACTGGGAAGCACCTGAGCTAAATTTCAAGTGTTCTTGCAAAGGGTCTGAATACAATGCCAATATGGTATTTTAATGTTTTTGTAATAAATTTACAAAATTTACATTTCTAAAATTCTGTTTTCACTTTATCATTATGGGGAACTGAGCGTAGATTAATGAGAAAAAAAAATGACAATAGTGAAGGGGGTCTGAATACTTTCTGAATGCACTGTATATTACTATTTCCCCACCCAACCCCATGCATCCTCCTCCCTAACCTTAAATCATATTGCTTTACTTTCTTTGTTTATTTTTAGTGTTTCATTGTCTTACTATTGTTATATTTACTCAGAGTAGCCGCACGGGTGAAAATAAATTTAATTAAAACTGATCAAAGGGAAAATGAAGAACAATAGATTTATAATAAACGGACTAGAGTAGATCAACAATTAAAAAGTGACAACATTTTCAGATGTAGAAAAAGGTTTTGATATATTTCTTGTTAGGAGTTTTAAACAGAATGAATACAAGACAAAAATTTAAAACATGAGCACATGTTTCAACAGTAAAGAAAACAATGTAGCTGGTTTTTCTCCAGAAACTATGGTCTTTATTGTATTTATATATTTAATACATGTTAAAAAGGAATTTTATATATATTTATACTTTATAGAAACCTGAAGAAAACGGAGGAGGCAATTGTTCGCACTGAGAAAGAAACTGAAGAAAATAAAAATCACATACAAATCTTAAAAGAACAGCTGACTGCATTAGATGAAAGAGCTACTGAAGTTATAAATAACAGCAAAAAAGCTGAAGTATGTCTTGTATTTGCTTTATTTTTCAGATTACACTTAAAATGGTCATAATAATACATGAACACAAAATGTGCTTGTTGAGTAAAAAACAATATTTTCTAATGAATTCTCTGATAAGCTCTCGACATTACCAAAAATTCACTGCTTAAGGTATATTCTATTAAAGTACTTCTGTGTAAACTGAGTTGCTCTTTTATAATCTTTAACAGTAACTTTTTAAAGCACAATGGAAATTGTGGGGTCTTTGGTGTTCTCTGAGCTTGGTAGTTTTCTTGCAGATGTTTCATTACTAAACTAGGTAACATCATCAGTGCTAGAAGGGAGTGGGGCTTGCTCTTGTTTTATATGTTAGTGGCTTACCCTGACAGTATTGGTAGGAAAAGTCTTGGTGGTGGTTCTTCCATTCATGTAGATATCATGCTTCTTTGTGTTCCAGAACCCATTTGGGAGACTGATTCAAAAGCCTTACATGGTAGACTGTAGATGAAATAATAAGATAGTGTTCAGGAAAAACAGTTGTCTAAAACATTCTAAATAGAAATTGATGAAGGCTTTATTTAGTTATTTATGGGATATTTTCTGACTTTATGAGAAAGGAAACAGATTGCTCATAACTCAAAGCAAAACAATATTTTAATTGATTTTGTCACCTAAGCAGACAAAACTTATTTGGCTTTTCCATTACTTTTCTTTGAAATTTGACTAATTTTAATGCTTTGCAAATATTTTAATTTTATTTTATAAAATTTATTTTTTAATTTTTCATGGTAACTATGTGTGCACATATGAATTAAAGATGCATTAAAAGGTATTTTGAAATAGGTCATTAGAAATGCAAATTTTATGATAACTAAATAATAAAGATTTCATTTTAACTTCCTGTTTAGGAATCCCTACCAGAGATTCAAGAGGAACGTCGTTTGGTGCTTCAGAAAATTAAAGCTATACAAGAAGAAGAACATTTGCTACAAAAAGAGGCTCTCAATATTAGGCTTAAAATTGAACAACTAGACAGTCATATTGCTGAGCATCAATTAAAGATTAAGTATTGGCAAAAGGAGGTAATAAATACTGATAATATTTTTAAAAAATAAGATTACACATTTACAAAACGGTCCTAGAGATGGTTGCTTATTTCATATAATAGGCATTAAATTATCACAAGTATCATATGCTGAAATTTGTAAAGATCTAATATTGAAGCAGTCAGTGGTTTTTGTGCTGGGCTTGGTATCATGGGTGGAGAAGTGGTAAAGCATGTGCATTTATAGCCGGCATGGATAATACAAGGAAGAGACCTCTGTAGGGACGAATGAAATGCTTCATTCACTACAACCTCCAGAGGCCCATTTAGATAAATTTGTTTTCTTGAAAGTTATGGGGACTGAGTAAATGGATTAATATTGCAGTCCAGTGAAAGCCACTGAAACGTAGAATGGCTTAGAATTAAGAAGTGTTTATTTATATGATTTTGTCTTAATGCCATCAATACTTTAATTACCATGTTTTTCGGTGTATAAGACACACTTCCCCTCCTTTCCTCAAAAGTGGGTGGAAATGTCTGTACGTCTTATACAGTGAATGTTGCTGAAGCCCTGCCCACCCGATGCCTCCCCCTTTGGCCTCTGCCACCCAGCAATTTGCCTCCTTGCAGCAAACAGCCTGGTCAGCTTCAGCACAGCCTGATTTAGCATGAACAGCTGATTGGCAGTTGGATCTGCCTCCCAGAATACCACCTATTAGCTGTTCCAGGCTTCCAGGCTGTGGGGATCGCCGCCCATCGCTGCTGCGGCCTATTGCTGCCTCCATGTGCCCCATTTTCGGTCTCTGTGCGCTCCATTTTCAGCCTGTTCCAGGCCCGCCGCCCAAAATGGGCTGAAAATGGGTGCATGGAGGCTGAAAATAGGGCGCGCAGCAATCTCTGCAGCCTGGAACAGCTGATTGGCAGTATTCTGGGAGCAGATCCAACCACCAATCAGCTGATCATGCTAAATCAGGCTGTGTTGAAGCTGACCAGGCTGTTTGCTACAAGGAGGCAAATTGCTGGGAGGCAGAAGCAGATTTTTTTTTCTTGTTTTCCTCCCCAAATGTTAGGTGCATCTTATAGTCCGGAGCGTCTTATATTCTGAAAAATATGATATAAAATTGTTTATATAAAACATCTGTAAGGCTTGCCTAAGAAAATGTTGATTTTCAATTTCCTAAAACTTTGTATAATGTCTTTCCCTGGGTAGGACATTCTTGAAATTCAGGAACAAAATGAAAAATTACCCTGTTTCCCCCAAAATAAGACATCCCCTGATAATAAGCCCAATCGGAGTTTTGAGCACATGGCAATAAGACTAAGTGCTTATTTCAGGGTTCAAAAAAATATAAGACAGGGTCTTATTTTGGGGAAAACACGGTACTTAGAAAAGTACACTATTTTTATTAGAATTTTCTTCTATCTTTTGCATTACTGAATTCCTTATTTGTTACAATTAAACTCTAATTTGTTATATTTTCCTGAAATATAATTGGTTTTGTTACATTTTCCTGAAATATAATTCAGTAATTAGTTTTTTATAGTCACATTTTCTAGGTGACTTTTTTAACAGCAAGGCTTTCAAAATGACACAGCACTAAAAATTCCATTAATCACAATTTGAGAATCTTGGCAAAAATAAACACTATAGTAAATATCTAATCAATATCTGTCTGAAAAGATCAGTAATAAAACTTATTCAACTAGTGTACAGCTCTCCTATAATCCCCTCTCTAAAAGAATTGCTACCAGTATGGATGGTAATTGCTCATTCATTCTATAAAATATATTTTAGATATCAAAGATATCACTGCATTCTGTGGAAGCTGAACAAACAGAAAACCTTCCAGTACTAACTGAAGATGAACTAGAAAATATTAAAGATCCAGATATTATAACAAATCAAATAGCTATTTTGGAAGCTCAGTGTCATGAAATGAAACCAAACTTGAGTGCCATTGCTGAATATAATAAAAAGGTAAGATTTTTTCCACTATTGTTGTAGAATTCTTACAAGCTAATATAGATTAGTCCCAAGGTTATAGCCCATGTGGTCATGTGATCAAAATTCAAGCATTTGACAACCCAACCAAACTTCATCTCCATATATCCACCTAGCTCTTTCCCATCTCTTTCCTTTTGACTGCCTTGAATACAGCACTCGGTGGCAGAAGCATCATCCCTGGCCACAAAGCAAAACCCAGCCATCTCCTATGCTCCACGGATCTTGCCATGCCCATTTTGCCATCTTCCACTACTGCTGTGGCATGCCTGGCCTGGTTCCTATGTGAGACAGCTGCTGGCTGTCCACTAGGCCTTGGTCCAAGGGCCATTCAGATTCTTCTCCAAATTGCATGTGCACCATGCTTTGGAAGAGTTTTCCAAAGGTTTTTGGAAATATCACAAGAATGGCCCATATAATTTCCCCAAGACTCTCCAAAGCATTATGAGAATGGCAGATGTGATTTTGAGAACGGGTATAGCCTTCTTAAAAGATCTTAGAAGCCTGTACTTTAATCCCAGTAATATTGTCAAGAAGTGCCACTGTGCAGGGAGACCAAAATGGCAGAGGTGGAGAGCTAGGCGGATGTGGAAAGTTAAAGAGGAGGCAGTGTTTTACCATATTGAAGCCTGGGGCTGGGAGGGACCAATCTGGGAATGGTTTGGATTGGGCTAGGTCCTAGCCTAACAACCTGTGGGGCTCTATTAACAACTATTTGGATTGCCAGAATTGCAGTCATTAAACAATGTGATAAAATAATCTAGTGTTTTCCAACTGCATAACTTAACAACAGAAATTCTAGTCTCAAATTATTCTTGTAACACCAGGACTACCTGTACAGTTTTTGTATTCACTGTATTCACTTTGGTACCTTATAGGGAAGAGTGACAGCACTCGTTGAAATTAAGAGCCATTTATAAAACATTATATTCTTTTTTTTTTTAACTAGGGTTTATATGCCGCCCTTCTCCCGGAGGACTCAGGGTGGCTAACAGAAGTTAAAAAAAGAACAACAGTATAAAATTATTTTAAAACTATTTACTTTTTTGGATAAATTACATTGATTAATGCCTTTTGTTGTGTAAAATAAACATTGAATAGGGGTGGGAGTCCAGGAAGAAGGAAATGACAAGTGAGGTAATGAGTGGGTTAGAAAAAACAAGATATGTATGAAGTCATACTGACATATCCATGTATTTGTATACCAATATTTGTTATATCTAAGAGATAATGGAAGTGATAAGTTCAATTTTCAGATTGTGGAATTTTACGAGGGTACAACTCTAAATTTCTAAATGGGATTTAAATTAATAAATAGTACAGATAATCGTTAGGTTAATACAGCAGCTTGGACTGGGACATGTAAAGCAAGACATCACATGACCACATTGCTTAGGAATGGCAATCCAGGTAGTTCCAATTGCTGTTGTAACCCCAAAACATAAGGGTCATTAAGTAGGAAGTGGTGGGAGTTCCAAGAGTGTGGGTTCTGTAGAGGACTCTTGGCAGGAGAGGCCTGGCTAAGTTGGAGAGGAGATAGTTGGGATAGTTGCTAAGGAAAAGAGAATGTGGGTTTGTGAGTGCAGGGAGGTTGAGGGAAGGAGGCATGACACAGGATGAATGCTGGGAGGCTGAGAGAAGGTGATGTGATGCAGTCTGACTCCTGGGAGACGGAAGGTGGAGATTATCACAATGACTTGAGACCTTCCCTGCAAGGTTCCCCATTGCCTTTCCTTTTGAAAGCCGGCAGGGAAAATTGAATGACAATCACATGAATGCTCAAGTGTGTGACGTTGAAACAATCTAAGTGCAAGTTGGTTGCCAAATGTTCGAATCGCAGTCATGTGACCCTAGATGTCTGGGACAGTCAGCTTTTCAAGAATCAGTCATTAAGTACCTTTTCTTCAGCACCATGGCAACTTCTATTGCTGAACAAGTGGTCGGCAAGCAAAGACAATCTGTACTGTAGTTAAGGCTGACACCACTGTTGTTCCAGTATTTCAGCACTATTAAGCTTCATTGAATTGTTAAATACATCGCTTATTTCATGTAGTTGATTTTTAACATTTGTTTTAGGAAGAGCTGTATCTAAAACGTGTGGCAGAGTTGGATGAAATTACCAATGAAAGAGACAAATTCAGAGAAGCTTTTGAAGGCCTTCGAAAAAAACGGCTTAATGAATTTATGGCAGGATTTAATGTCATAACAAATAAGTTAAAGGAAAACTATCAGATGCTTACGCTAGGAGGGGATGCAGAACTTGAGCTTGTTGACAGTCTGGATCCTTTCTCTGAAGGAATTATGTTCAGGTTGGTATTGCATGTAATTTTCTTAATTTAAATTAAGCCATTTTAAAAGCAAGATGTACCTATTATAAGATCAATTTGCACTACATGATGGACCAGGATAAAATAAGAGCTAAGAATATGGACCACAAAAGCTTGGTTTCACAGCTCACCAAACTTGTTTAGCCAGAGTAACAATTGATGTCTAAATCTAAACCCCTAATTTGTACTACAAAAATAATGATAGTTCTAATGTGTATGAAGTATTAATGGAAAATTATTGAGATGATAGATATAATGTGCTTTTGGTTTGCTTAAAGCAACTTGATGTTAATGTGAATTTAAATAAAGCATACATTTGTGAATATCATCTTTCAGTGTTCGACCACCAAAGAAAAGTTGGAAGAAGATATTTAACTTGTCAGGTGGAGAGAAGACATTGAGCTCATTAGCTTTGGTTTTTGCTTTGCATCATTACAAGCCAACCCCTCTCTATTTCATGGATGAAATTGATGCTGCCCTTGATTTTAAAAACGTTTCCATTGTAGCATTTTACATATATGTAAGTATTACAGAAGTTAATATCATTCAAACTTTATATATCCTGTTTCTCCCAAAATAAGACATTCCCTGATAATAAGCCCAATCAGGCTTTTGAGCGCATGGCAATAAGGCCAAGCGCTTATTTCAGGGTTCAAAAAAATA
>JANHFM010001441.1:142206-156393 GCA_032468115.1 Grayia smithii | reverse complement strand
GTAATGTAAACACCTGAAAGGCAGGTGTTTCCTCGACCTTTCTCACAAGCGCAATGGCCCACATCTAATGAAAATCATAGTCTACGGCAATTTTGGAAATAGAACCTATTAGACTCATCTGTTAGACGGATAGAGGAGCGGTGTCTTGGTTCCTAAGACCATCGGAAATATGTGTTTTCCAATGGTCTTGGGCGACCCCTGTGAAAGAGTCGTTCGACCTCCAAACGGGTCCCGACCCACAGGTTGAGAACCACTGGTCTAGAATAATAATCCAATCTCAACAGATATTACAAAAAATATTAAACATTATCACAACTCTTTTTATACTGAAAGTACTAACAGATACTACAGTATAACCTATTACACCCAATTAAACATTTCTAAAGTAGCTATTAAACATCATCAAATATAGTGATGCGTTATTATTATGGTTTGTTGCAATCAGCCAGATGTTCAGACAGGATTTGGCATTTTTATCTACCTATCAAGTCCTTCCCAAGGACCTGGGATATAGGCAGACATGGATGTTTGACGGTGTTGAAGGTATCCTTGCAGGATGTAAGCCTGTGATGGCGAACCTATGGCACACGTGCCCGAAGTGGCACACAGAGCCCTCTCTGCTGGCACGCACACCATCACCCCAGGTCAGATCTCCGTGGCGATTCTTTTGTGAGCTTCTGTTTCCCTGTAAATGAAACAGAAGTTCACGAAAGAAAAATATCTTACCTCTTGCCGCACTGTTGGTGTTGGGATGCTCTGCCTCCCGCTGGCCAGCTGGTCTTCGGGTCTCTGCTGTGCATGTGTTCATGTCTGTGCACGGTTGCGCGCATGTCCGCATTTGCACATTTGTGCATGTCCGCATTTGCACGTATGCACCTTTCAGTTTTGGCATGCACATGAGCAGTTTGGGCACTCGGTGTCTAAAAGGTTCGCCATCACTGATACAAGATATTCCTAGTATAGCTGCTTTTTGCAATTGACCAAGAATGATTTTGTCAATGCCAATGTTTAAGTGGTCCAGTTCTTTTGGGATTGCACCCAAGGCACTTATCACTATTGGTACCATCTTTGTTTTCGTTTGCCACAGTCATTCCTTTTCTATTTGCAGGTCTTTGTAGTTTATCTTCTCCAATTCTTCCTTCTCTATTCTGTCCTCAGGTACTGCCGTGGTCACTATCCAGAGTTGTTTGTCTTTATTATCCACAGTTAAGTCTGAAGTGTTATGTAGCAGCTACCTGTCTGTTTGAATTCTAAAGTCCCAGAGCAACCTAGTTCCTTAATTTTCGGGGTGGGGGTGGGGGGAATTCAGATTCAGAAAAAATGTAAAAACAGAAGACTCAGAAACAATAACAAAACAGTAGAAAACAACTCAGATATTTTTTCTTTTTACGACCCTGCAATCCCTTGCTTTGTGGACAGGGCAACTGAATAGAGCTGAGCATTTTCTGGCCGGATGCCCTTTCTGATGCCTAAGCAGAGTTCACAGCAGCAGATACTTTCTCTTTGCACCCTGAGATTTTGTTGCTGCCTAGAATTGAACTCTCAACCTTCTGAGTGGGAGGCAAGTGTCTTCACCTCTAGGCTACCACACTGTTCTGCTGAGATGGTAGAAAAAATTCAGATAACAATTGGAAATATAGAGCTGATTTGAACTACATAAATGATGACAAGTCAAATAGACTGTTGAAGAAGAAACGCATGCATTGGCTGGTTTTGTAAAAGACAGATATGCATAAACATTGATGCAAGTTAAAAACTAGAACTTACTGAATGAACAGGACACAAAATATGAATATGAAAATAAATAACATGAACAGAACGTTGGCAAAGAAAAGCATTATATGGTTTATTTTTACAAAAAATCAAGAAGATAAAACCTGGCAATACCTTACTACTGGAACATCAAAAAAAAATTGAAGCCTTGACTTGGCCTGCTCAAGAGCAAACTATTCTAAATAAAACAATCAAAACCAAAATTGAAAAATGATTCAAAGTGCAGATTGTATAAAGAAGCATGCAAAAAAAGCACAAACTGATTATAACAACAGCATAACACAGTCATCAAAAGGATTCACTTGAAAAATCTGTAAAAAATATGTGCCAGTAATGAAAAACTGGTGGGAACATATTTTTATAAAGTAGTACAAATGTGCATGTTAAGATATTGTGGGAATTCTGAATACAGACTGATAAAAGTTTCGGCATATAACACACCAGGTTTAACTGACTGGAAACAAAAAAAGTGGATAATTGATGTGGTAATACTTGGGTTTAGTAGAATAGAAGACAAAGAATTGGAGATCACAAAGTATCAAGATCTGAAAGCTGAACTTGAAAGATTAACATAAACCACTCGTGGTGATTGACACAATAGATGCCATCTCAGAAAATCTTGGATGGCACTTTGAACATCTGTGTACATTGACAAAATTTCTCTCAATTACAAAAGGCTTCTTGGATCTGTACATATACTACACTGATACGTTATATGTTCAGAACAGTAGATGCTTCCAAAATGGCACCTGCTTCTTGGATGGCACAAGGTAGTACTTCAGCTGATTCTGTTTGGAAAGGTGATTTCCAAATATTATCTTTTGGAAAGCATACCCAGCTGATACACTGTGCAGCCTTCCTATACAATAGCTGCCATCCTAAAAGCTGATACCCTTTTCGAAGAGGCCATAATTCTTGCAGTCTGTGAATTATGGCTGATTCTAGAGTGGCATGAGGTGGCTTTGGATAAGGTTGTGAGGTGCATTGGCTGGGCACTCTTCGAAAGGTGATCTCTGAAAGAGGTAAATGGAGCAAAGCATGGCAGGGAAGAATCGAAGGATGCGGGACCCAGCTGGGCAGGAAGCAGGCCTAAGGCCTGTGGGAATCCAGTCGAATGAAAGAAGGCCCAAGGGACCCAGCTGGATGGGGTGGAGACAATTTTAGTGTTCCTTACCAGCCAGAGTATCAAATGCTCAAACTGATCACATTATTGAGGGAGGGGGGGACTGCAGCAATTGTAACTTAGGGATATAGGTAGTAAATTGAACTAATGGTCTTAAATTGAGGACTACCTGAACTCTTTAGTTTTTCTTTTTCAGTGTTGAATTTCATATGTGCCATCTTTCAAGCAAAAGATCTAAAATATTCAACAGTAGGTGAGATCACATTTTAGTCAGGTAACACCCGAGGCCTGCTTGAACAGCTCACAAGGACTGCAAGCATTATAAATTTGGGGCACACTAGCTTGAAGAAGGATGTGATCAATTAGATAAATCTTTCATACAGAATATACTGCTGCTGAGCAATTAGTGGGTACTATTCATGTATTTGCAGAATGTTACGAAAAATAATGGAAATATTTACCTATCTTTGATAACCATTTCTTACTGGGTACAATCGGTGGCTGTGACTAAAATAAACAAACTATGCAATATGATATGCTTAGAATTTTTAAATCACTCTGACTAGAAGATGTAACAATGCAGAATATTTCCACCTTTGGTTCTGTAGGAAAACAGACATCAGTAACACCAGTGGATATTTATGTGGCATTTACTGTGATCTCCCATCTATTATATACATAATCAGCAAGATTTCATAAATAAAATATTTCATATTTATTTTCTCTTTATTTAACATATTTTGAGATGTCCTAAAGTATAAACTGACATATACAGAAATGTTTGGGTATAGTAAATTTGAAAAAGCAAAAAATGATATATTTTTGTCACTGTGTCATAAATAATGTTTATCTTTTCAGAATATATGAGCATTGCCTTTACTGATATTAAATGTATATTTTATCGCCTGCCATAAAAATATCTGAGAAATGTCTGGAATTATGTCTGGAAAGTTAAAGTTAAAATCCTTTTTTATACTCCTAGTTTTACAATGAATCTTATGATAATACAAATCTGTTTTTCTCTATTCAATGTTATCTGCTGTTTCTTTTTGTGCTCTTAATAAAAAACAAACTTCTATTTGAAACATTGTGAACACAAGCCAATTTCTGTACAACTCCATTAAATATTCAAACTGTCCTTTACCTGAACTAAAGGAATTTTAATATTTTATAAAGATTTTTAAAATTATTGTTTGGAAGACCAAAAGCAAAAACTGAACAAACTCTTGGTATAGCTGAAGGATCCAAATATTACCTAGAATAAAATTAAGTAAAAAATGGGTATCAGATTGTATACATCTGTTTAATATATATACGTACCAAAATATTGTGAAATATTTTTCTAGTGGTGCAATGGTTAGAATGCAGTATTGCAGTATGACTCTGCCCACTGCCAGGAACTCGATCCTGATCAGCTCAAGGTTGGCTTAGTCTTCCATCCTTCCGAGGTTGGTAAAATGAGGATTCAGATTGTTGGGGGCAATAGGATGACTAAACCGCTTAGAGCTGTAAAGCACTATGAAGCAGTATAGAACTCTAAATGCCATTGTTATATAAAGCACTTAAATTTAGTTAGAAACTGATAGTGTGAAAGTTTTCACAAACTCAGAAAATGGGAAAATTGTATTTAATACCAGACACGAGCAACCCTACATATGGGTGAGCCTGTTAGATACTCTCCAGGTGGACTTTCATTTCCCAGAAGCCTCAGCAATTTCATGAGTTATTCCATATTATGTTGAGATGCCCAGAATGAGGAAGGCTGCCATAGGCTGTGTTTGCACATTGATTTTGTGGAAAGGTAAACCTGGTTAAATTAGAGTAGTGAAATTAATTATACCACAAACCTCTAGAGAGATAATAAATTCAGAAAACATATTAACGCTAGTTCAGGACAATTAAGTTTGGAAGAATCCAGATTTCAAATAACATCTCTTCCCATTATCATTTTATTTTAATTTTATAATGGACATGTTTCATCATTTAAACATGTTTTTTACACATTTGCAACAGCTGACGGCAAACATAAAAATAAAAATTGTGCTATAAAACGGCTAAACACATTCTAAACAAAATTTAGAAAGCTTTTACTCAATATGGAAATGTTTACCATTATGAAATATTGCATGATCTGGACACAAGCACTGAAAAGATCTTTTGGATAAGGAGACTTAAAGAAATAATGTAATAATGCACGTCCAAGTAAATATGTAATAAAGTGGTTCTTCAAATACCTGCTCGCCAACTGTTTATGGCTTTAGGGAATGCCATCATTGGCCAGGATAGAAAAAAAGTAATTAAACTGTCCCATCCTGTTGGAAAGCAATTGATTGAAATTATATTTGAAACTTTGAGACTTGAGGCAGTTTATCACTCGATCCCAAAATACACTTCTATCTGGAACAAACTAGTCAGAAATCATGGCTCTAGGAACCAGTTAGACCACTAAGATTTTATATTATCTTTTTTATTTTTTATAGAAAAAGAACCACAAAACTGCAAAATGTAACATTTCTTCTACAATTTACAAAGGATTCCCAAGCTATTAAAATTGTCAATATGTGTAATAATTGTTATTTAGTACATCTGCTTTTGACAATCTCAATGCACGGCTTGGTTCCCCCCCACCCCAAAATAAAGGATACACCCCATCTATTTACAGAGGTCAATTCCTTTGCCCTTGTTTGTAATTTGTCACAACTCTCCAGGTTTAACGGTTTTTAAAATAGTAATTTGTTTGCCAGGGTTCAGAGCCCCGCCTCCTCGAGAAAAATTCTAACAGTATTCTAACAGGACAGGGATTGGTCAATGAGCGACGGCATTCTGCACGATTTTGCCGATATTGTTCTTGAAATCTTCCTAAATAATGAAAGGTTGGCAAACAACTCCCATCTGAATTTGAATTTAGTGAGAATGCGGCCTATCCGCAGCTTCCATTCGTCACGTTTTAAAGCCAACAGTTAATTTTTGCAGGTAATTGGTAACCATCGGGAAGATCTTTCTCCATCGAGGTTACCAGTAGTAGCTCCGAACTACTCACTCCGCAAAACCAAACGTGAGTCGCCTGGCGGGAAAAGCGGGACTTTCTTCCACACCTTCCCTCCACCCCCCTCCTTCCTCCGCAAGTCGGGCTTTAAGTGTCCCTGTCAGGTTCTGACTAAATCGTCGGGTGAAACAGAACCGGGCGAGCCGGCGTCCTCGGCCGATCCTGATGGAGACGGTCAAGAGACCTGAGCACGCCGCCAACCTCCCGGCGTCCCGAAGACTCCGCGTAATTCTGCTGAGGAGAAGGAGACGCCAGCGGGAGGGAAACTTGGCAGCGGCGTTGACGCAAAGCATGGCGCTGGCCGTGGTGGGCACGGCGGGGGCTTATCCCAGCTGGGTGCTGGTGACCGGCGGAGAGGTAGAGATTGTGCTGGGAGCGTCTTGGGTCATCAACAAGGCCGGCCCCGCTTCCGGGTCGCTGCTGCTGGGCCCGAACGGGGCTCCCCTCATGTTGGCCATCGCTTTCTGCTGCGTCTTGAGCGTGTTGATTGGCTCTATGGCCCTGACGCTGGACTTCTTGGGATGGCGGCGGTGGCGCTCGTGGGCGCCGCTGTTTCACGGCTTCGCCACGCTGCTGATCGTCTGCGCGACGGCGCTCGGCTTCTGCCTCTTGGAGGTGATCACCAGACGGATCCGCACCAAGGAGGAGTTTCACGGGTATGATTTCTCCATCAGCCCCGGGCAGAGCCTTTTCTTGGCCTTCCTGGCCTGCATCTTGGGAGCCGCCGCCACTTACATAAGCTTCAAAACCCCGGCTCTGATGGAAGCGCCACGCTGCACCCGGGATTTGGAAAAGGTCGAGGAGTTAAGATTCATCCCGAGCCGCGTTGGACCGGGAGAATTTACCGACACTTCCGCAGCGTCCTTGTCTATGAAGAATAAATTTGGATGCGGGAGCAACTCGATGGACGACTCGGCGTCAGAGAGAGAGGAGCTCTATGAGTGCGAAAACTGCAGAAAACTGCACGTGTCTTCTTCTTTCCATGAATGTCCTCTAGAAAAACGAAGGCGACAGCAGGAAGCAAAAGAGCAGCCTGACCGAGGGTGGCAGCGGCGGCTATTGCAGAGGGAAAGTAGACATTTAGCTAAAGTAAAGGCGAGCAAAAACGAAGAGAAAGTTTGCAGTTCTGAAACCTAAATTTCTGATCGGCAATCTGGAGGCCAAAAGCGCACATACTTTTGGACAAACCTCAACAATATGAATGTGTTAGGAAAGCAAGTCTCATGCACTATAGCCCTCTCCCGTATTTATTCTTAGGGATATTTTACTTTGGATTGGAGAAATAATTTCACTCGGCATTCATTAATGGAAAATGAAAGATAAACGTCCTATGAAACTGACAGCTGAAAACTAAATGCAGGCATTTTATAATATATTAACCAGCAATTAATTACTTCAGCTGAGTAAATCCAAATGTATACAATTTCACCTTAAGCGTTCAGATTTGCACAATTTTTCACCTTTAAGAATGTAATTCTACACTAAGCAATTTTGTTCAAATCAGACGAGTTAGGAAATATCCTGAGGAAAGCCAGCTAAAACACCTGATAAACTACCTCCAGCTTTAGATTTGTATCACATTTTATTCAGCAATTTACCTTTATTCAATATATTTTCTGGATGTTGTATGTTCTGAAGCTTATCCCATTCTTCAGTCCTCCCATTTGTTCCCTCCCCCATTTGTTGATATTTGCTCTTAGACTTCTTAGACCACCTTGTATCTTGTGCGAGATTTATTATAGTTTGTTGTTTTTAAGTACTATCTCTAAGGTGAAAAGGATGAACCAATTACATACACAGCTGCCTTTGACAGATGCGTCAAGATGCTTAAGATCCAAAAGTTTTATTAGTGGATTCAAAATGCCGCAATAAGCTTTTTTGAATCACAAATAGGCCAGATCACTTTTAAAATGGGCATCAGTAAGGTATTTTTTCTTGTAAAAAACCATTTTCAATTAAATTTGTCATCTTCCCCTACACAGTGGAAAGGAAAAAACAAGCTTTTGTAACCTCAAATGTTGTTTCCCCATTTTCTTTTAAATATTATTGTAAACCTATTTGGAGATAAAATGAGTGGACCAAGTTCAGTCATGTATTAAGAATAATCAGTTTTAAGCAATAAATTATTTAGTTTTAATATAAAAATGCAGTTATACTCTTGAGCTACAATTTAATCTATCCTGTTTTAAAACTTCCCCCCCCCCCCCCCCCCCAGTTCAATCATATTGGATTCTAAGAGACTGCCTGGACAAATCCTATTTTCCTGGCAAAATTTTTCTGAAGTTGTTTGCCACTGCTTCCTTTCGAGGGATGAGAAAAGTGACTAGTCCAAGGTCACACAGCAGGCTTTGTGAGAAGGTGAAACTAGAACTCAAGATCTTCAGATTTCTAACCTGATGCTTTAACCCCTATACCAAACCTGCTTTTTTTGAAATTTTAGTATATTAATTCCCTGGTTGATCTCGTTGGATGTAAACTATACATCTCCCTTCCCCACTGGCTGTATATGATTTATCTCTAGCCAGAAAAAAAGGAGCAACTAAGTTGCCATGTGCAAGCTTGAAGTTGGTTTTGTGATTTGGCAAGTGATGGGTTTGTGATTTGGCAACAACAACCCCAAATGTTTCTAAAACTTATTTTGTGCATATTGATTATAGTAATTAATGATTTGGAGAAAGTTTTGATATGACTGACTGTTCATTCCAGTTGGTGAATGCAGAAATGTAATAGTGAAATATTTTAAAGGTATAACTTTGCTTAAAAAGGTATAAATAGAACATGGAAAGTGAAGTTCAGGATTAGAAGAGGAAATAAGAAATTACTACACCATTTCTTTACACAAAAATACATATACCAACATAATCTTGTTTTAAGTTTTAATGTTTATTTTCCCCAAGACAGCCTAGCCTGCATTCTACTTGGATAAATTTCACAAGCTAGTTTTCTGCTGCATCTAGTTTTAAACTTTTAACCATGTTTCTGATGACAAGGAATGCTGCAAAAATACTCTAGTCCAACAAAGAGTTATGATCACAAAATAATTTGTATCCATTCTACTGCATTTCAGAATTACCAGCTGATTTAAAAAAAACACAAGGTAGAGATATAGATGCTAATGGTGGCTAACCTGGTACGTTTTCTTACAGCAAACTGTTGATCATGCAACACTTGTGCTCAAAGGGGAAGGCACAGCATTTCCTACAATGAGCCACCTTATAAAGAGTTTTCTTTTTGTACATATTTGTAATGTTATCTTTAATTTAGTGTGCAGAACCTCAAATTGAGGTATTATTCCAATTACAAAAACCACTTGCATTTTCATGCAAGTTAAGAATACAAAGTTCTCTCTAAAGTGGCTCAAAATAGATTGTTCATGGCTGTCTACATCTAAAGATAAAAGTCTAGAACAATTGGACAGATTAGGTGGTATCAACGGTGTTCAAACCATGACTTGATTTGTACATCTATTCACATCTCCAATCTTTTCAGCAGTACATATGCACCAAATTTTATTTTGAGGTTTCCATATCATTTTCATAGAAAACAAAGTTGAAAACAATTAACATTGAAACACAGCACGGTATTCTACCACAACAGAAACAGCTGGTTACAGGACTCAACAAAATCTAAAAATGAGCTATGCTGTAGATTACCACATGCAAAAATAGCTTTATGTCATCTCTGAAAATGAAAAGATGATAAACTTTGTTTTCTAGTATTATGATAATTTTGTGTACTGCAACACAATAGTTAGAAGAGGGAAATGTATGGATTCCATGCAAAAATCTACACAAAATAGTTTTGATGATATGGAAAACTTTTTTTTGTAATAATGAACAATCATCTGGTGCAAATGCACAGGGAAGCCTTCCTCAATGTTTTCTGACTTTACAAGCAACTAGTAATAAGCCATACAGGAAATAAAATAACTAAAATTAAAAGGGTTAAAATAAAATAAAAACACAGGCTGCAGGAGTAAAACCATAGTCTGCTGCTAAACCGGTCTCTTTTTTTGTGTGTCCAGTGTTATAACACTTATGCACTCCTTTTGATGATTGACTAGGGTTATTATCAGCCCCCTGAAGGCAAATCAAGCTTGCATGCATTCACATACAGCATCACAACCATACTCTCGTACACACCCCACTCCAAGACTAGGAGTCTGCTTTATGAGCAAAAGAGCCCTAGATTTGAAAAACACACGTGGCCCCACAGCACTGAGTCCAGACATTCACTCAATGTTGTCCATTCACACGGTGCTTCATTAGCAAGGCCTGGGCTCATTCTCCTTGGACTTATATGGGCATCCTATTCTCCTTTATGCTTACATGGCTTGATGATAGAATAGTACTGCATTTTCCCCACAATTGCGCTAATTAAATCAATGTCCTCCTCAGGCACTGAATTTCTTTGACCTGTAGCCCTTTTCCTTTGAACAACCTATATAAGCATTCAGTGTGAAGTTTTTCATTACATTTTGCCACTCACTCTCACTCGCACCCACTCGCCATCTTGACTTCATTCGGGCTTTTCTGTGATTCCAAATGAAATCTTCACATTTTCTTTCCCGATTTAATGCAGCAGCGGATCCCATGAGCCAAGCTTGATGGATCAAACCTTTTTTTATTCAGTGCTGCATTGTACCTAAATTCCAAAATACCACTCTAGAACTGGAACCCTTCTGCAGGTACATTGGCAGATGAATTGAAACCGAATGTTCCACCTTGTATTGTTTCAGGAACAAGGCTTGGATCTTCATCTATCTGTTAAAAAACAACAACAGAAAGATCTGGAATTAGATACTGTATAGTTATGAGACACTATGCTGCATTTGCAGCAGGAACGAAGATTTGGTCCTGTGAGCTCATCTTTTGGCTTGTGGGTGTACGTTCATTGCTGGCAATATTATACATAAGTTTTTGTTTAATGCTTGCCTTGGACAGCAAAAATTTGCATAGTGATGAAAAAATAACTTTGTGACCAACATCTGCAATTACAACTTTCACAGTGTCTCTGTCATATATTTGCCTTTACAGTCAGTATATGTCAAGGGTGGATAATTTTCCCAAGGGGGAGCACTTGAGAAACAGACTGCTGGAGGGTGGAACCTATGTAACCTAATTTGATGGCTTCAAACTCCATCACCCCAGGCTGCTCCAGGAAAGAGACAAGTGCTGCGGAAGTGCAGGAAAGTGCTTTCTTTCCTTGCCCTCCTGTGGCCGCCAGCCAGCTGAAGGAACATAAGGTGAGCCAGACTTGACTTGACTTCTCCTGCCTCCTGTGGTGCACTCATTAACATTTGATTTCTAATTTCCAGTTGACCTCATACTGGTGGGACAGGAACAGCCAAAGGGTCGGATGTGGCCTGGAGATAGTAAAATGCCCAGATCTGGTATATGTTGTCCTGTGACTGACATATCCTGCCCCCCTCACCTGCAGAGCAGATTGCCTGAACAAGTGATCTCTTTCTAAATTGCTTTTATCCACAGCTCAGCTTATCCCTAAAGTGTGCTAACTATAAATTAACAAACTCAGCACGGTGACCTTAATCAGTTGATCCTACCACTAGTCTTGCTGCCTGACACTGATAAGACCTTAATCAATTTCATCCTAGAGTCTGTTTGCTTTCCAAGTCACTGGCTTGCAATGGGGGCTAACACATTCCTTTCAATGTGTATTCCCAACTATCTGGCTGCCAACTTTCCTGTAATCTCTTCCTCTCTAATGAATGTAAAACATCAATTCTTTTCCTGCTAATTATGCCAGCACTGGGATGAACATCCCAAAGAATGGCTGAATGGGGAAAAGGGCTACTATAAGATTTGCCCTTTTATCCAACTTCCTCATGAGTCATTCTAGAAACCTTCCCTGTCATTTGGGACCATATCATTCTGACGCTATAAAGTAAAGAAAAACCGAAGTAAAATCCTAAGCATAGTGATGTGCTTTTTCACTTAGCAATTGCTTCACTTAAAAACTGGCTTGCCAATTCCAACTGCAGTTGCTAAATGAGAACTACCTGTAGTTTAAAATAGCATTCTGTGAATTTTTCAGGATTAGTTTTGATCAAGGGAACCTCTCTTCCCCCTTTCTCTGTAATAGCTGCATAACTTTTCATGCATCAAGTTGGAGAAACCAAAAATAAAAATAAAATGCTTACAAAATAAAGCACTTCCAATTACAATTCCTCAAACATAAAAGAGAGCTTGGTACACATATTCAGTATTCATAAACAGAATTTACTTACATCATCTGAAGAGAAGAATTGATCAATGATCTCATAAGCCAGTTTGTAGATGTCTTCATTTTCATGATTTTGTAGTTGTTCAATTTTCTCTAATCCTATAGGCAAAGCAAAGAAAAAGTTCATAATCAACTATAAATAAAATATTTTCAGGACATAATTATTTCTGTGACCATATTTCAAGAAATAAATATGTATATTTTTAGAATATCAACATATCTGGATCTGTGACAAAATATCAAATAATTTAAACTGATAGAAATGTAATGAATTCAAATCTTTTACTAAATCAAAAAATTTTACCTCCACATTCTTCAATAAGGTTGGCTATGGTTTCTGCCTCATCATCAGCCATTTTTAATATATTACTTAGCCCATCCAGCACTACTTGCACGACCTGAGCATCTTTTACTGTTAACAAGCTGCAAAATGGAGGAATTACGTTTTGTTGAATTAGGTATGCCACCTAAAAACAAAAATAAATGATATCAGGACCATAAATTAAGACAATGTTAAAAACAGAAAACTGTATGTATATTTAAAACAATAAATGAATAGATTTTCATTATTGCTTAAACTTGAAAGATATCTGCAGACTAGGGATTACATAGATTTTAATGATAAATCTGCCTTGATTTTTTTAAAAGTCAAGTATTGTTCTTTACCAGACTGAACACACATTTGATGAATTTAGAAATTTACAATTTCTACGATACTGCATGTTCCTACTGATCTAAAGTTTAAGGATGGTAATTTAATTTAATGCAAAATGGATTATTTTGCATTAATTTTTTGATCTAAAGTTCTTTGCATAAATAGAAAGGTACTTTTCTGTACAAGTGTATCAACACGATTTCCACTCTAGGTAATCCCTACTTAATGACAATTGGCACCAGCAATTATAAGTGACACAGTTGTAAAATGAGACACCACATGATCATGACATGTGATTTTACTGCTGGTTTCTACCTTGCTTGTCAGAAGCTAGCTGTGAGGCACACAAAATGTGATCTTGTGACCACTGGATGCTGCAATGGTCATAAGTGTGAGGACTGGTCATATAGTTAATTTTTCAGTGTTATCTAACTGAACATTCGCTAAACAAGACAGTAATTAAGCAAGATCTACCTGTAATTCTATTATGCCTCATCACAATCTATAAGATGACCTATGAATGAAGGCCACTGCAGTAAGAAGGGAACATACTAAAACATTCTGTGCATCAATAAATATTCTGTGCACTGAATACTGTTTATAATCTTTTGGTTTTAAATAATTGAAAATACACATATTTTAATTACTTTACAGAAAACTGAGACATTACAAATTGAACTGTAATGAGATAATTTACCTTAATATTGTTTATTCTGATAGTACCCTTGAAGTACTATTATCTATATTTATACCATACTGTAACTGAGAACTTAAGGAATGTGAGACTGTAAACTGTTTTGAGACATTTTTGTTTCAGTTAACCAGAAGTAAAGCTATTCTAAAAACTTTCTTTGAGTATAAACTTTAAAAGTCCCCAAAACAAATCTAATAAGAGTTATGTAATTCAGTTCTCAGCAGGCTTGCACTGGAAAACAATAATGAAGGACTTGTATACTCCAATCTGAGACACCTGAAGAAAACAAACTAGACCTTCTAAATACCTTCTTCTAATTGGACTGTGCTTCCCATTTGTATTTCCATTTTAATCCCCTCATATTCCCTTACCTCAAATATGTATAAGGTATTACTTACTTGATCTTTTCTTCCACTGATTGTCAGGTTACTTATAGCCCAAGCAGCTTCCTTTTGTGTACCAAAGTCACCCTAAAAACACGAAAAAGTTGATACATTATTTTCAGCACAGGCTTTCCTTAATAAGGTAAATGGAAGATTTTTAGGGGCAAACTGGCTGCCGATAGCTCTCAGGGTGCACTTCAAGGTGCTGGTACTTACCTTTAAAACCCTTCATGGCTTAGGACCGGGGTACTTGCAGGACCACCTTCTGCC
>JANHFM010001441.1:128401-141614 GCA_032468115.1 Grayia smithii | reverse complement strand
ATAAATAAATAAATAAATAAATAAATAAATAAATAAACAAACAAACAAACAAACAAACAAACAAACAAACAAACTTAAAAATGAGTTTAACATTCATTTAATTTATTAAAGCCCATTCTCCTGTCTCCCAAAGGTTGATTTTTACCCAGCATTAGGACCAAAATGGGTATAGGTAGTACTTGAATTATAAACTATTAACTGAGCATGCAATTTTGGTTGTAAGTTGTGGTGGTAATAAAGAGGGGCATCACATGACCATGGCAAATTTTATAACATTTTTTGCACTGGTAAAGCGAATATTATGGTCATTAAACAAATCCATTGTTCTCTATGGGGATTTTTACCCAGAAACTGAAAGTAAATGCCAGTTTCTGGAAAAACATTGTACATTGCAAAGGGTCAAAAATGTGGTCATGTGACTGGGGGGGCCCTCGCATGGACATTGAAACTTCAAATCCAGGTAGTAAGTTCCTTTTTTGGGATTTGTTGTAACTTTGAGCTATTGCTATGTGACTGGTACTAAGTCAAGGACTAGCTGTACCTTAAACTATTAACTGTAAAAGATGATCAGGCCGAGCCTAAGGAAGGGATCAAATATGTCATCAGCCTTGAATCCCTTTATGCCTGCATGAGATCTAAGTCCAGCCCACCATGAATTCTGTTGATTCTGCCACCAATTTGCTTTGATCATTAGTAGTTCATATTCTTGAAGAGAGTATTAGCATACAATAAACCTATATCCATTTGAACTGACTGGCCTCCTAACTCCACAGTTTCACTCTTTCTCCCCTTCTTTTCAACATCTACATGAAACTGCTGGGTAACGTCATCCACCAATTTGGGGTTCAGTATCATCAGTACTTTCAACCCCGGGCAGCCAAGTAAAGCTGTCAAGGTTCTGTCCCAGAGTCCAGAGGTTATATGAGTTTGATGGGGAGAAACTGTCCGTGACTCATTCTTACCAGAGGGCTAAAAGTGCTGTGAAGATCTGGTTCTTCACCCAGACCTTTGGTAAATAAGAAACTGCTGTTTCACTGCACTTGCCATCTTCTAATTTTAATGGTTAACTGATTTTAGTGCAATTTGATTGATGTGAGCTGTCTAGAGTGATTGAGAGTTGAGCTGCATAAAAATTTATAACTATTATTAACTATTATTGAACTACCCACAGTAGAAGTAGCTACAATAATTTGGGAGGCACAGGGTAATCTGTTTATCTCCTCAAATCCTTTTAATCCCTTGATTCATACAGCAATTGGGCCAAGTAGTTATGTATATTTCTGCTTGGAGTGGACATGCAAGGCAAAAAAATGGCAGGAAAGAGAATAGAATACTAATGTAATTTCTATTAGAGTGGAGTAATCTTACTGCCTGCAGATATTTATATGCAGTAATTTTAATGCCATCGCTGCATTCATTTTTTACTGGAAGGTATCCTGTTTATTACTTTTTATACATGGAGTTTGGTATTTTAATTACTATGTTATGAATGCCATTTTATGAGTTGGTAGACCCTTACAATCTCTGACAGTGTCCATATCATGCTATCAAAACTACAAATATCCGGGAGAAACTGGAAGTGCCGTAGCGAGACTGCCTGGAGAAATATCCCAAAATATTGCCTGATACACTTTAGCCTTCAATTTGAGGAGCAAATATAATATCTGCTCTGTATGACAATTTACTTGTTCTAAAATATAAAATGGTACCTCGTCCAAATTTGGAAAACCAAGACATTCACTGTACAATGTAGAAAGATGGCTAAAATAAATTTTGAGCTATTTAGTTAGGCTGCTTACATTTATTCTGCTTACAGCAGAATTTCTGAACATGAAAAGAAAGATTCTCACTTTCTCTCCAAAAGAAATACTGCATTTAGTCCAGACTGTCCTAGAGCATTTTGTTGACATATGTACTGCCTTTGAAAGCATCTGGTGATTAATACCTGATTTGGATTGTAAAATTTGATACTTGTAATGTTTCATTGTTGTGCAAGGCATATAGCAGTAGTAGACAACAACTGAGAAATCTATTGATAAGATTGTTCATTACATAATTTACTACGGATTTAAAATATCTTAGTCTCTTTAATCAACTTTGTCTCTTTCATAACTTCATTCTCTAAGTTAAGAATGAATTAATTCAAGAATGAATCTTGAATTATAATTATTTAAGTGATATAATCAGCAGGTTGCTTGAGGATTGGTGCTTGCCTTGCTAGAAAAAAGCGAAGTTTACTGAGTTAAGTGAGCTATCAGACAGACATACGTGCACCCACCTAAATAATTTAAGCAAATATTTGACTAACCTTATCTAAAAGATGTATTATCATTGGTACAAGGTTAGCATCTATCACCGCCTGGACTTGCTGCTGATTTCCTGCAGTGATGTTAGATAGGAACCATACAGCTTCCTGCAACAAAAAAATAAAGTTGAACAATACTTAAAGAACTATTACAAATTCTGAAAGTATGGCTTGACTCCTATAGAGCTACATGGTTTTCAGTATGAACATGGTAAAATAAAATCTAGGTACTAGGTACCATTTAAGTTGCATGTTAACTTATTTCTGTTGAAATTGTTCAGCATACATCTGCTTCCAAGATGAGTTCTATTTAAATAAGATAAGAACTAAATTATAGAATATACCTATACCTATAAATAACAACTATGCTGGATTATCCCACTGAACTGATTTTAAGGTAAAGTATAAATATGATAAATAAAATATAAAATTTATATTAAGCATTTTATTAAGTATTTGGGGGTTATGAGTTATCCTTGGGCACTAGGTGTATATAAATCATGGCCTTTTGTTTTTAATCCTTGTATATCTTCCAGAGGCACCTGAAATGGGCAGCCATATAATTCATAAAATAAATAAATTTGCAAAAACATTTTGAAGTTGCAGAATTTTACAATCTTCAGTTGATGAACTGTTTAATAATGAAATGAGCCTAAGGTTAGCCAGAATTTAAAGGGGTTGGATTCCCTTCTCATTGGTTTTAAACCTTGGTGACTATAGTAAAGATTTTGAACATGTTACATATATATAGACTAAAAACTATATGCAAATATCAAGGGCACATTTTTTAAAATGGGCTTTAAAGCCATTAGATCAGTTATTAAAAATGAAACATTATCTGAAGTATGGTAGCATCCAGCTGTTGCACTGTGTTTAGAGAATGATTTACAAGTATTATCAAGCCACTATAATGATAATTTCCAAATTCTTGACCAAACTACAAATCTCCATAGGACTTCAGGACAATGAAATAATGGGCTGGCTTCATATATATAAAGTAGCTTGATTGGTTCAACATGATAATTAAACAGCTATTAGAGTTAATATTGAGCAAACTAAGCCACCAGGCTTTGTTATAATGACATAGTGCAATGCTGAACTGGATTAAAAATTCACTGGATTAAAAACTTAAACCCATGATCAGAAAAGACCTTTAAACAAATATATAATAATTAAATAATATATATTCTGGGTTATTCCCGACTACCCTGTGTTGGTAGTTAAGAAAGCCTACTGAATACAGGTTTGGTGAGTTATTGTGACCAATTAATATTACAGTGATCTGGGAGCTGGCCTTGTAAATTTAATGGTAAATACCAACTCATGTTCTGAAGTCAGGAATTTTTGAATGAATATAGGTGAACTGAGCACTAATCTACAGAAAGCTAGAGGTACTGTGGGAATAAATTGATTGATCTAGCTAATCAGGTGTATGTTGTGGTACATTACACCCCTCACTGAAAACCTAGGCTTGAACTTGGAGATTCTTCTGAAATTATGATCTTCTTGCAAACTGGGATAGCAACGTTTACCCCTTAGATTGATACGCTAACTTTATTCACTAATGGATATGGATTTTACTTTGATCATACATTCATTGATTACATGCAGATTATGCTATTAAATGTAACCAATCTGGGACTATTAGACCATTAGGACAGTTCAACTGATGCAAAATACTATTGCTTGGGGTTTGGTAGATTAATGGAAGTATCTACATTAATTCTGTGATAGCCATATATTACTGACATGTTTCCAAACCAATTCGTAGTACTTATATTGGTCTTTTAAGACCTGAACATTTTGAGCCAGATACTGTGCCCACAGGAATCCATCTAGGCTTTAAGATCAATGAAAAAGCTCTAGTCCAATGACCCATTTCAAATTCAATAAGATTGGTAGCTTTGACACATTTATTTTTCTGTTCAATGGATCTACAGCCTCAAATCTTAGTGGGCTTTGGAGTGTTTAGAGATATTAAAATAAGTATAATACATTAAATAATTAAAATCAAAATAACAAATATGTACAACATAGTTCTTTTACTTAAGTTATATTTCACTTTTTGAATTTTAACATTTAAAGACTATAATTGTATTTTACTTTTTTGCTGCTCTAGAAAGGCCATTTTTAAATGAAATATGTATATAAATAAAACTGTTTTGTCAAAGTTTTTTTAAAAATAGCATAACTTATAAGCATAATCAATTGAAATTTCTGTATTTTTAATACTTTTTAAAAATGCTTATTCTTTATGAATAAAAACCATGTTTGGGCATTTTAAAAATAATTAAACTGGATTCTTGGATCAGATTACATATTCATTTATATGACTAAAAGAATATGTCAGAGGTTTACAATTTCTAGATACAAACTGTGAACATATTTTGGGCTTTAATCACAGGCAATGTTGCAGGAAAGGCCCTATGGCTTAGCAACTGTGCCTCAGATGCACTCCAATATCAGCAATTCTTTTCAGTGTCCACAGTTTGCATCATTATTTGACCCTAATTGCACACATGCACCACACACATTATTTCACTCACTCACTCACACATACTTTTTCCTTTCCCATACTGAACAAAACAATCACGCTCTTCGATTCACATTCATCCCTCTATATTTTAACCTCCATTTCATCATTTCCAAGAGTCAGTAAGTTTTGAACATAACCGTGTTCACGGTGAGTCTATGGATCAGTTAATTGTAATATTAATTTCTTATCAATAACATATAGTGTTGTACATATTTACATACCTTATTAATTTTTTCTTTGGGGTGTGTCAACAGAGCAGGAAAATGTGAAAGAGCTTCACAATTCAGAACTACCTGGGTTTGTTCATCAGTGCCAGTAACAATATTGCCTACAGCTCTGAGTGCTGCAGTCTAGGGGGAAAAGAAAAATCAAACCTGATGGTCAAATAATATGTGAAAAAATTCCAGAAATAAAAATTTTAAAGGGCCAAGTATTATCCAGGGAAACAGATAATTTGGTACTCCTATTCTAAGGATAGAGTCTAAAATATTGTTCATTTACTTGAAATGCCATTTCACACTATAAATGAAGTCTATTCATATCAGAATGCTTTACAGCTCTCATTTTGAGAAAATAACTCAAAAGATTATATTAATTTCTAATGTAGTGCTTCCCCTAAAAACCCAATTTAAGGAAAAGACGCTTACAGAATACTTACTTGTACTTTAACTTCCTGATGGCTGAGAAGAGGAACCAAATGAGGAACTATCCCAGAATCTATCACCATCTGAATCTGTTCATTGCCTGAATCCGTTAGGTATGAGAGGGCCCAGACTGTATCTACCAATATCTAATTAAAAGAAAAAAATGCATCACAACTTAACAAGCAAGAAAACAATGAGATATGCTTCCAGACCATAAACTGATCCATTGGCCTGTGGAGCATTTATCAAGTACTATGCTATAATTGCTAGTTATTCAAATTCATCATTAGTTCTCTTGCCGTCTGTCATGGTTCTGCTCATATTACTTTGCTGTCTGCTACACTTGCTTGTTTGGATTCCTTTAAGAATTCTCCTTCCCCAAGATTCATTTTAGCCTTCATTTCTAACCATGAATTAATTATAAAGAATGTATTAAACTTAACTTCTTGCTATTCTCACAACATTGTGTATTGTTATATTGTATGTGTCTGGGAGAATATTATTAAATCTTGTTTATGAATATATGTACAAATGTACGTGTGTCTGTGTGTATCATAGACATATTTTTACATCATGTAAAGTAAAGTAAAGTAAAGTAAAGTAAAGTAAAGTAAAGTAAAGTAAAGTAAAGTAAAGTAAAGGTAAAGTGTAAAGTTAAAGTTTTAAAGTTAAAATTAAGTTAAAGTTAAGTTAAAGTTAAGTTAAAGTTAAGTTAAAGTTAAGTTAAAGTTAAAATAAAGTAAAAGTAAAAGTAAAAGTTAAGTTAAAATTAAACCAAGGCAAGGCAATGTAGTTAAATGAGAGCTACAATGGGGATAATATGTACCATATTTTTCAGAGTATAAGATGCACCTTTTTATCCCCAAAAAGGAGAAAATCTGGGTGCATCTTATAGTCCGATGTAGTCCCGTCCAGCTTCAAAAACGGAGATTGCAGAGGCTGAAAAAAACCCCTCCCAAAAGGAGGTTGCAGAGGCTGAAAAAAAACCCTCCCAAACAGAGGTTGCAGAGGCTGAAAAAAGCCTCTGAAACCTCCCTTTGAAAGGCTGAAAAAAGCCTCCGAAACCTCCCTTTGAGGCTGAAAAAAAGCCTCTCAAATGGAAGTTGCAGAGGCAGAAAAAGAAACAAGGTGCAGAGCTCACAACCAAGGAACCTGTTGCTAAAGTTCACCTCTGAGAACAGCTGATTGGGGGTATTCCGGGAGGCTGAACCAATCAGCTTTTTTCTTATTTTCCTCCCCAAAAACTAAGGTCCGTCTTATACTCCGGTACGTCTTATAGTCCAAAAAAATGCAGTATATAATTGTATTTGTTTGCATACTATTGTTACAAAAAGGTTCCACAAATGAAATATTTTCAGTAGTGCTCAGCAACTTTCTGCTTCTCAATCTTAATCCCAATCTTCCAATTTTGCTGCAGTTTATTCAAGATTCTTGAAATCTTAATTTTGGCATGTCCTGAAGATTTGAGAATCTCTATAGAGTTTAAGAGATCTTGAATCTCTTTTTGTCCAAGCCCCTATTTATCCCACCATTACTTCACAATGCTTTCATTATCATTGAAGTTTTACAGTGTAGACTGAACACCAAACTCTCTTTCATCCCCAGATATACAGTAGGTGACTAGGATGCCTTTGTAGACAGTTACAATGTGGAATAATGTAGTATTAGGTCATTTCAGAAGTAAAGTTTTTGTTAAGGTTTATATAGTCTAATACATTAAAAATGAAGAGGATATTAAAAAGTATTACAAATGCATGGATATATGTCTTATCTTAATAATACAGGTCTTAATTTTTTTTTAAAAAGGGCAGAAGAAGAAAAAGAAAGGAAATGATAATCTTGTTTTGTTTATCATTCTTTACCTTACCTATACTTTAACTATATTAGCACATGTTATAAATGGTAGTAATGCAATTTTGGCAACTGTTATTTTGGGACCTTTATTTAATAAGAAATATTGAACGTAGAATTCACCTGGGTGGCCAGGGAATAAAAGCTCCAATACAATAAAGAGTTTCTAAGAAGTCTATGGAAATTGCAGTGAAGCGTGTCATGAGATAAGGATGTATTGGCCCCTGAGCTACACGAATAGAATCTCTCTCTCTGTGCGACCATCCTATATCTGCCTTCAAGAACTACTGATGGCAAAAATAGAACAGCGAAAAAGCTTTTCAATATTTAGCAATCATTAAGCAGTCTAAATATCATTCTGGCTTGAGGGTATTTATACAACTTCCTAAAACTGTCCTCAGAGGTAATTTACTGTATTCTGTGTTTTTACATTGAAGAAGGATCCTTTATGACGGTTGTATTTTTTTCAGTCTGTTCCAGTAGATAAAAAATTTATTGCTGTTTCTCAGAGCAGAAGAGGTTCTTGCCATTGATGGCTAGATTTTAAAGTATTTCAGATGCTGTTGGGAATTTATTTGCTTGTATCCTGCCTTTATTATTTTTACAAATAACTCAAGATGATGAATACATCCAACACACCTTCCTCCTATTTTCCTACAACAGCCCTATCAGGTGGGTTGGGCTGAGAGAGATTCACTGGCCAAAATCATTCAGCTTTTTATTGGAATCAGACATCATCAGGATTTTCCTCCTCAGCTTTTGAGTGGACATCATTTCCTGTCTTATGTGCCTCTTTCAAATTAGATAGGCAGAATTAACCTGTAGATACTAGGCCCTGTCTTGAAAATTTGCTATCTTTATAAATCTTCACCATTGGTAATTGCAAAGATATTTTTTTCAGAATCTGTTATTTTAAAAACATGGTGTAGGGGTTTTTTTTTAATCTTGGAGGAAAGCTTATTTTAATTTTCCTATACCCGTTAATTATTTACTGTACTTTATTCACTGTATTTAAGATCTAGGACTTTAACATTATCACCTTAAGAAAGTGTTGCTCAGTAAAGTCTTATTTATCCTTATGTAGAATTGCTCTATTTTCTCTCATCATTTGATTAAATGATCATTGTGGTACATAATTTATATCAGTAAATATGTTTATTACAGATGACAAAAGAGCTGAAGAAAAGGCTGAATCTGGGGACGGCCCTTCTGTGGGAAAATCCAAAAGACGTTTTCCAGATTTTGGGTATGACTTTTTTGGTTTTAACAACAGAAAGTTAATATTCTTGCATTGGTTTATTAAACTACAGTTCTGTTACATTCAAAGTTAGACATTCATCTAAATAATTATTGCTGCTAATAATACATATATTAAAACATCACTTTGCGTGTCCTGGAATTTCTTCTATTATCATGGGAAACTTATTTTGGCCTTATGCCACTAGACAGTATTATTTATCTTCAAAGATTGAGTTTTGGATTTTGTTTTGACTTAAGTTATAATTTTTATGTCTTTTGCTTCTTAATAGGATATAAGTGAAATATGCTTGTTGTGTATTATATACATGATACAGGCAGTCCTTAATGACCAGTTACTTAATGACTTTCCAAAGTTACGATGGACTCAAAAAGTTACGATGGACTCAAAATTATGACTCAACCTCAAAGTAAAAAGTCCCCCCTCCTCCCCACCCCCTGTATGGTGATGTAATCACATTTTGGGAGCTTGACAACTGGCTTGTATTTATGACTGGTTGCAGCATCCCGTGACCATGTCACCATAATTTGTGACTTTTTTGCCAGTTTCTGGCATTTTTTGGCAAAAAAAAAAATACCCATTCAGAAGAAGGAATTCATTTAACGACCAGGTGATTCATTTTAACAACCATTATAAAAATGGTGATAAAAATCAAGGCAGGTACTAAGGTGATCTGCCTAACAATCGCAACAATTTGTGACCAAAATTCTGCACCCAATTGTGCTTGCTAAGAGAGGACTACTTGTATACATTTAAATAATGAAACCAAATTATTTCGTTCAGACTACTTTTTAACATTGTAAGGAAGCTATCATTTGGATCTAGATTTAATTAAAAGTGGAACTTCTCCATTTCTTCTCCAGAGAGCTAGAACTTTGTATATAATGTGTTTGAAGTAGTCTAAAATCTAGAAAGATAGCTATCAGATTTTTATTATATTGCGAGTTGCTGTTAAAGGTAAAAGACAATTTAACATAACTGTGTTATACATAATGCTGAAAAGTACTCAGAATCACTGCTCATACATAAGTTATAGGAATTCTGGGTGATAATAGCATTATACTCCAACAAGAGCAAATCAAGTCATTTGTGGCCTAGAATTTTGGAATGTCCTAGGGTTGAGTGAGGCCTTATATCTGGGCAGCCAAGAAACCATTTCTCTTTACATTATATTATTAATTTATATTATAATGGGTCATTTTTCATTATTCAGCAAGTAAAATTTCATATAGTATTCAGTGTAGTGTATATTCTACTGTGAAAGTTTTGAACTGTAAAATACATTGTGATGTATGTGTTTATCAGAGTAGAGTGAAAACTGCTATATTTTGGCTTATGATGTGAGCACTTTGGAACAACTTAATCCTGTACATGCCTATTCAAATCTGTGCCTTAGTTAGTAAGTCTTACTTCTAGGTAAAGGATTGCAGTTTAAGATTTATGAAGTGCTTAACTTATTGGTCCAATATAATTTCAGGGGCCTAAGAAAATCGGGGGGTAAAGGCAAAAAGCAAGAAAAAGAAAATGCAAGGGGTTCTCTGGACAGCAGGTATGTATAAGATACATTCTTATGGATACATTCTAAGTTGAAGTATTTCTTTGGAACTAGAATATTTTTTTCTGAATGAATTCACAGTTCAGTACTGCATACTTTATTGAGCATTTCAGTCTTCAGGAAAAAAAATGTCAAGGTGCAAACGTTCCATCCATCTACATCTTATAGGTTATTTCCATGTTTTTTTAAAAAAAATTAATTAATTGTAAGAACTTTTTCGAGAAAATCTAGAGTTCAAGCACTTACTATACCAAAGCTTCAATGAGTTTCTTTCCTTGTACTTCATTGGAAGCGTCAGTGGAGATTCATTGGAAGTGATTTTAATAGAAAAGAGGACAAATGTCCTATATTTTTAATTTTTTCTTTTTAAATTTTATATTTAAAAATCCAAGTTGCACTGTAGTTTGCTTTATATGTTTTCAAGTGATTAATCATATGTCTACAGTATTATAACTTCTGGGGAAACCTTTTGTATTGTATTGCTAAATCACTATAAATGTTCCATTTTTATTACACATTCTCCAGTATAACATTGAATAATTATGAGCCATCTGAGAAAGTGCAATTGGATGAAGTATTTTATGTAGTATTTTAAGAACCAGTTCTTACATTTTTGCAGAACAATTAGTCTGTGTGTCTTGTTATGCACTGTATTCTAACAGCAAGCTATATCATTTTGCTGTGGTATCTGCTGATACTATTATATAGCAGTTTATTCAAAAATGGGCTAAGGTTTGAAGAGCTTGGGTTTAACTTCAGAATATTGTATAAATGATTCATTTGTGCCTATTATACCCAATTTAAATTGTATCTTTAAAAGATTTTTATTGCTGCTTTTAATTTGGAAATAGCTTCATAGACGTATTTTAGATTCCAGAGACATTT
This sequence comes from Grayia smithii, assembly GCA_032468115.1. NCBI lineage: Eukaryota > Metazoa > Chordata > Lepidosauria > Squamata > Grayiidae > Grayia > Grayia smithii. The sequence goes on along the minus strand of JANHFM010001441.1, from coordinate 130,580 downwards.
TTCAGACAGTTTTGAAGCAGTTTAACTGTATCCTTTTTATAAAATAAAATAAGCTAATTAAAAAGGGAGTTTCATGGATTAAATTGTGAGGTCATTTTTTTCCATACAGAAAACATAACACCTGAAAGCCTCTTTCTATACCCATCTTATATAAACTTTCCTAAAGTAAAACATATTCAGAGATTTTTTTTACATATATACATTTTCTGTGTACGCCCTCCAGAGTTATTGCTAAAAGGTTTTCAGCACTGGCAGTTCTTCTCTATTTGCTAGAATAAGTCAGAAATCCCTTAGTAACAGAACTATTTTTAAAATGCTTTTAAAATAGTAAGCCAAGTGTATTCACAGTTTATTAAATGTATTTAAATTTTGTGCTATAAATGGTTATACTGAATGTTAAAATAGAACCGTGACAAACACGTTAAATAGCTTGATTTGCATGTACAGTAAATGTTGATATATGGTTTTATGGACATGATATTATTTCAGAGGTTCCCGAGAATTATTGGAAGACCCTGACAACAATTTATCTGCCTCAGATTCCGATTCGCCTATTCCTACTTGTATGCCTTTCTCTTGGTTTGGAGACAGCCATAAAGAACATAGCTCTAGTAGCACCCTGAGTTTTTCTCAGGGTGGGCAGGACATTGCCATTGAACAAAGTCAAGAGAAGGCCAGAAGCAAGGTAAATGTAGTCTGTTTGAATATGTTATGCACATTTAGATGTGCTGACTTCCTCAATTGCTTGGATTTTCTTGTGCTATCTTATGTCTTCTTCGAACCCAAAGGACTACCTTATGTCTTGTATACAAGCTGAAAATGCAGTTTATACATTAGTCATCACTGTATCTATTTCTAGGGATGTTTATGTGAGAACTGCAGAGAGATCTCTTTATGTGTGAAATTTCAGTATGGCATGAAATGCTAGTTAAATTTAGCTGCTACACTACAGCCAGAAAGGATTACTAAAATACTTAGGGTTGGATTCAGAGTTTCTTCTGATAAGGCAGTAATTGAAGTCATGGGAAAGAGCCCTTTTTCTTTCTCTTTAGTCAAATCTTCTGTCACTTCACTATTTAAGGAATAATCCAGTCCTTAGGGCATTGGATTTAGCAGTGTAAAGGACTGCTAAGAGAGACAGAATTGTTGAACTCTGTTCCATCAGGAGAAATATTTTGCTAGATCAAAATCTTTCTGGGTTCAGTGGTCCTTTCATATTGTTTATTAAAGGTAGTTTATTACAAGCTATAAGATAACAATTTATTTCTCCTAGCTTCTTTAAAATTTTATTTAAAAAATAGCTTCTGACAGCTTCTCCAAATGTTTATAAGGATATGTATATTTATATACATATAAATTTGTATACAACAGTTAAAGCAACTAACTACGGGTACAGAAAAAAAATACTAATACTAATTTTCCTTAAATTAACATGCTCTACTTGGCAACTCTTGATTAGTAATGATGGATCCAAGAACTTATACGTTGGCTGTCAAGATGTTTAAAAAAGAATGTGAAATATGGGAAGGCATGAATCCATGCCTTTTTAAAAATTATTTTTGTGTTAAATCAAACGTTACTATTACATTCCCTGCCTCAAACTTAACAGCACTACTAAAGTACTGAGTCAAAAAGTTGATCTATGTGGCCTATTTCCTGCCTGCTGCAGTAATTTAATTAATTTTAATTGATCATACTAAGCAAACTACTTTTTGATACCAGTGATCCACCATATCATTCAGAAAAAAATTCTATCAACTTTCTATTAACTTCTTGGTTAAGATGCAAACAACATATTCAAAATAGTAAAATTGTTCAATATATAGTTAAACTTCAGACAAATTTTTCCTCTAAACTCCTTAAACTTCCAGCAACACATGGAAGACGATGGGATTCCTTTGCTATAATAAAAAATATGTTAAGTAAATTTGCAAAAATGTTTATCATTGAGAGGGGCTCTTGCATATTTTTTATGTATCAAGAGTTGATAAATAATATTTAGATAAATAATAAATAACTAAATCTGTTAAAAGCTACATTTTCGGTACTTACAGAAAGTAATTATTCCAAAGCTGACTCTAATAATGTCATCATAAGAGCCAAGGTGGCACAGTGGTTAGAGTGCGGTACTGCAGGCTACTTCAGCTGACTGCTAGCTGCAGTTCAGCAGATCGAATCT
>JANHFM010001441.1:112086-128301 GCA_032468115.1 Grayia smithii | reverse complement strand
TTACCTACCCCGAAAGGATGGAAGGCTGAGTCAACCTTGAGCCTGGTGAGATTTGAACCAACACTAATTGCAGGCAGCTGGAAATAAGTGGAGTCACTTAGCCAGAGCACTAATTAAGTGCGCCACTGAGGCTCACTTTCCAAAGCACCTGAAGGCCAGACAAGGAACAATAGCTGGAAACTGACCATTGCATTTCACTGTTTATAAATGCTGTAGTTGAATGTTCCAAGTCTTCCTTTGCATGCCAAGATCTCTGCTCCAATCTCCAGCTTGCATTGGTGGGTCGGGAGTGCCACTGAACTGAATCTCCCAAAAACTGTTCCAGCTTTTTGACAGACTTGGTGAACCCTACCTGAAGGTGGACAAAAAAATATGGCAATGGATACGATGAAGCATGTCCATTGCTCGGTTCATTCCAAGCATTTCTCTTTTCTCTTTTAGAAGGTGCCATTTGCCAGGTGTGGCATGAAGAGATGCCATGCCGGAGAGAGGAGAAGAGTTCCAGAGGGCGAGCAGGTTTGCTGCTACCAATGTTCCCCTTGTCCAGGAGGCACCATTTCTAATCAGACAGGTAGAGCGGATTTCAAATGTGGACCTTCTAGGATCCATGAAACCATTCAGCAGATCAAAATATTGATTTTTTTTTAATCTTTGTCCATAAAATTTATAGGCTTCAAAGTTTCAGGGTACAACAAATTGGTTCCCTACTAGCGATTTGACTCCTATTGTTGTGTTTCATCAGGACAATCAAGCAACAATATTTTCCTAAAGGAACAGGATCAATCTTTCAACTTTTTTATTTAGGGTATGCTTCAGGGGGGAAATCCTCTGGGTTCAGACAGGCTTGGGCGATCCGGTAGCGAATGGAGCAGAGGTCGTTCAGAGAACCAGTGGTGATGGCGGTGCTAGGCCCCGCCCACCAGCCCAGGTGTCCTTACTTCCTACTTTTAAAAGTAAAAAAAAAAGGCTCTTTTACTTTTAAAAGCATTTTTTACAGTCTATTCGGCCAACAGGCTGTAAAAAAATGCTTTAAAAGTAAAAAAAAATGTTCCGACGATCAGCTGTGATTGTCGAAGCTTTTTTTTTTTACTTTTAAAAGTATTTTTTTATAGCCTACTCTGCCAAATAGGCTGCTAAAAATGCTTTTAAAAGTAAAAAGAAAGGCTCTGAGGATCACGGGGCTCAGCCAGGGGTGGGTTCTATCCACCTTTGCTACCGGTTCTCTTTGTGCACGCGCATGCACGCGTGCGTGTGAAATTTGCGTGTAAACTGTACTACCGCGCATGCGCAGAAGCTTTAATTTCAGAAAAATCGCCGAAAAAGCGCTCTGTGCATGCGCAGAGAACTAATTTCGGCAATTTTTTAAAAAAAAGGTGAGTTGGGGCGCGCGGGTGGGCCCGGGTCTGGGATGCTGCAAACCAGTTTGGTGACGTCACAGCGTCACCTCTACCTATTCGCGCGAACCGGACCAAACCGGGGGCAACCCACCACTGGGCTCAGCTGTGATTGACAGTGAGCCCTGTGATCCTCGGAGCCTTTCTTTTTAAAAGCAGTTTTTTACAGTCTATTTGGAAGAATAGGCTGTAAGAAAATTGCTTTTAAAAGTAAAAAAAAAGTCTCTGACAATCAGGCAGCTCAGCTCTGCCTGATTTTTCTTTTAACCTTATAAAAGCATTTTTTACAGCTTATTCTGCCGAACAGGTTGTAAAAAAATGCTTTAAAAAAGTAAAAAAAAAATGTTGGCCATGCCAGCCCAGTCACATTACCCCCCCAAGCCACGCCCACAGAACCAGTATTAACACATTTTAGATTTCACCACTGGTATGTTTCTTTTGTCAGCATTATCAGCGTCCCAGGTAATTGATAGATCTGTTGGAGGAAGATTACATCCATTTATCCTTATATGCTAGTCCTTTCCTGCCCCCCCAAAAAACCCTTGGATCAACAGATTTACAGTACGGGTAGTCCTTGACATACAATCACAATTGAGCCCCAAAATTTTATGACTTACTGACACAATTGAGCCCCATTTTAGAAAAGCCAAGGTGGCACAGTGGTTAGAGTACAGTACTGCAGGCTACTTCAGCTGACTGCTAGCTGCAGTTCAGCAGATTGAATATCACCGGCTCAAGGTTGACTCAGCCTTCCATCCTTCTGAAGTGGGTACAATGAGGACCCAGATTGTTGGGGGCAATATGCTAACTCTGTAAACCACTTAGAGAGGGCTGTAAAGGCACTATGAAGCAGTATCTAAGTCTAAGTGCTATTGCTATAGTGCTGCTTTATTGCATCATTCCATAAAGGGAATGCTTATGTTATGAGGCTATAGAAAATAGAGGATATGGGAGTCAGTTAAAAGCATCCATAAGAAGCAATACAATTTTTGAGGTTTGTTCCTGACATCCTATTTCTGAACAGCAGCAGAAAGATTAAAGATCCAGTGTGAGCAGCTTTTTTTTCTTTTCTCACTTTTCTGAAAATATGATATTGCTACTTTTCATGGGCGATTTCATAAGATGAATAACTAACACAAGACTTTCTCAAAGTTTCACAAGACTGAGATTCAAGAAAGCCATGGGCTGAATGAAGACAAACTCAGATCAGAGAATTATGGCACTGATCAGATAAGGTAGCGTTAGCCATAATGAGTATTGGTGTGGAGAAAAATACAGGTTATAAATCAAATAAATACATTTCAGCTTTGTAAAGTGATTAGGACTATCTTGCAGCCTATCCTTAAGCTCTACCTATATCTCTAAATCATACATAAGAAATTTGAGTTGTTTGAGTGAGAAAGCAGTACTTTTTAAATCGCTATATCTCATATTGTCTTCATAGGAAGGCCCTAGATAAAAATTCTATTAAAGAGAAAAATGAAAGGAAAATTTGCAGCTTTAGGACTTTAAATAGATTGGAAACTCCCTTGTTAAAAATCAGTTTGATTGCTGTTAACAATCTATTTCAAACCTAATCACTACACTTAACTAAAGACATTTCTAGGTGACTATTAAAATTAACACTCCCTCCTGGTTTTAGTACTACTAGGGTTTCTTGAAAGACCAGCATAACTTGAGTCTCACGGATATTGCTCAATTTTAACAATATATATTTACACACATTAACAGGATAAGCGTTACTCCTTCCAATAGAAGACATTATTTGTAGTTCAAGGTTGAATTGTGGAGTATTTGGTGCTTTAAACGTGGTTGTTTGATTATAGACATTTAATTTACCCAAGTAGATGACATTAAAGCATTGGCCCCCAACTTTTTGGGCACCAGTGACTGGTTCCGTGGAGAGGTTTTTCCGTGGACCAGAGGGGTGTGTGGTTTCATGTGCTGCCTGCATCCCATGGATGGTGCTTCACTTGATTGCATGGCCTGGTTTTTGGCATGCTGCGGCCTGGTGCTGATATACCAAAAGGTTTCATTCTCCAGTCTGTATGGATGTCAATTGTTGCTGGGCTGTTCATTAATTAACTAAACACATATGTTGGTATTGTAATTCATACTGCAGTTCTTTTGCCAGATTGGTTTATATAATAGCAGAAGAAAAACTTCCTTTTAGTTTATTGATCTGTAATCATAATTGTGATCTAATTCTTCTCAGTTTATTATAAACAGTTTTTAGCAGAATGCAAGTACTTACATTTAACTATTGCAAAGTTATTTATAGATCACCATATTCAAAACAATTTGCACCAAATTATTTCACACAAATTAAAAAATAATTAACAATAATATTCTCCAGAATCACAAACTTCATTACAAATGCATTTCATTTCCTAACAGGATGACCTAATGGCATTGATTTTCATGTGCAAATGTATAGTTTTTTTAACTTCCCCCCCCAGTGAGAAAAGAGAGAAAAAAAATAGAGAACGCTACATTTTTAGAATAATCAAACCAACAATCTGATTAAAGTACAAAGCATAGCTACTGCTTGAATGCAAATTACTCAAATGCAAATAAAATCCAACCATACAATTCAATCTATGCATATGACGATTCTATCAAAAGAATATCAGAAGGATTTCTTTTAGAATCATATTGGAATATTATTGTGCTTTTTTAAAACAAATATTTCAGTAAAATATTTATTAGATCTAGCAGATCTAGAGTGCAAAATGTGGAATGACCATTAGATGGCAGAAAACAAATGCAGATAACAACTCATTATTGCCATCTAGCAATGACAGTTTTTTGCAGCCCAGACCCAGTAGCCCAAATATAAATTGCTATCAATGTATTCCCACACATGAAGCTTAGCTGCAATATTTGTAAAAAAAAAAATGTTTTTCAAGAAAAGAAATGTTTGGAAATACCTATCGATCCCTGCTGCAGGAATTAAAGCACTTTAATATTTTTTAACAGAATCAATACATCTCTCTCTTCTTGGGTACAAGGTAATCAGGGATAAAAAGTGACAATTTTATACATCCTGTCAAATAGTTAAAAATTCCAATATTGTATCGCTGGATTGAATTGTTTTATGCACAATCTCTTTAAGGGTTTTTCTCTGTCAAACAGAGTAATGGAGTAAGATTATTAGATGCCCAACTATCAGATAAATGTATCTGTCAAGTGGAGTTACCATACATGCCATGATAAAGAAGGAAATGTTTTATCAGAATAGGATGGGAAAAAACAACGAAAGAAATTTAGCTGTATAAATATATACACAGTGTGAAAATGGTTTATAATTTACAAAGGATATGGATTAAGAATAAGTTAAATAAAAAGTGGTTTCCATAGTTTTTTTAATAAACATCTCAAAAAAGATTCATTTTTAATACTCCTTTTACAAGCACATGTAATAATATTTTTGATATGGTACACACAACCTATTTATGTAACAAAATGATGTGGTTTTGCTTCTTTCTGCTCTATCTGATTTGGTTTGGTTTAAAGAGGTAGGGTACAAATAGGAAACTTGATGAGAAAGACTATTTTCTCCCCCTGTACTTCTGATTTTAATCAATGGAAAGTGCAATGTGGTGGCCCAGTTTTGTCTCCAGGCAGCCTTATAAATCGAAGCACCTCTAGCTGCTTGATGCTATGATCCCCTTGAAAAGTTCATTCAGAAAGTGAAGAGGTGCTTGCAGGTTAAAAGTGAAAAATGTTTTTGTGGCACTGAGATTTCAAATGTTCTTCTCCATTCTCATAAAATTGCTGCTGCAATTATGGATATGAAACAGATCCTGGGAGAGAATGCACAGAACTGGTGCTTGAAGCTTGAGGCGAGCAGGTTGCCAGGTGCTGTCCACCTGGGCCAGCATCTTCTTCATTAGTCTCTTCCTTCTGTAGAGCGTTTTGGGATGGGCATTCAAAATGTACACAATGAAATACCTGAAAGAACAACAGAGAAACTTAAATTACTAAAATAAAAGCACAAGCACAGGTAGATCTAAATGATTTGCATCTAGCATAAACATGGAACATATAGACAGACCAAGCAACTTAATTTATTTAATTCCCTCTCTAATGGACTAAGGGCCACATTTGCTTCCTTCCCTCAACAACAATATGTAATTTAATACATGGTTATGCAGCACTTTCAATTTGATGAGAAAGAATCTATATAGAATAGAAGAATAGAATTCTTTATTGGCCAAGTGTGATTGGACACACATGGAATTTGTCTTGAGCATGTATATAGCTCTTTAAGTAAAACATAACTTTCCCCAGGTTGTACTGCAACTTTTTAGAACAAAGTGCTTTATAAGTCACTCCTGTAAACCTTCTTCCCTTTGTTGTGGCCCACCAGTGGCCAGCAGCAGATTCGGACAGTGAGGAGGTTGGGGAAGAATGTGGGCCAGTCCTGGAATCTGGGGAAGTCTCGGACGAGGGCTCTGCGTACGAGGCAGAGAGGGAGCCAGGGCCATCTGGAAGTTATATGCTGCTTCCAGAGCCTCCGGAATCTGACATCAGCAAGGCAGAAGAACAGTGTGAGCCTGTTCCCAGTGTGTGCATGCACAGAGCTACCAGAAGACAAGAACAAAAGGGCGACTCGGGAGTAAGGCTTGGAGATGATTGGCCCCTCCCAAAAGACATAAAAGAGGAGCAAACAGATGTGAGCCTTTGCAGGAAGCAGTTAATTCATATAGTCAATTTAAGCTCTGAGAACTCCATTTGACTCTGTGCTCCATTTGGCCTTGCAAAACTAATTGACAATTAGGTCTCTGGCAGTGTTTCAAGGGAGATAAGGGTGGGTGCTTATCAACATTACTCTTGTGTCAACTCAAGCAGACATCTGTCAGAATCTTCACAGACTGTTTGTGAATCATTATGGGCTGTGAATGACCATAATTCACAGCCGTCTCAATAAAAGAGGTTTTTGGGGACTAAAATTGTGATTTATACTTTCTGAGGAAGCCTAGGTCAGAACATCGTTCAGAACTGCTGCACAGCCTTAGTATCTAGAGGGATTATCCTGAATTTAAGATGATCCATTAGAAAAAGGAAAAGTAGGCCAAACAAACAAATACAAAACCTGTGCAACGCCAGGTTTCCCAACTTGTTAACATAAGGGGGGCACTTCTCTCTAGAAATACTGTATTTTTCAGAGTATAAGATACACCTTTTTACCCCCCAAAAGAGGGGTGAAATTCTGGGTACGTCTTATAGTCCCAATGTAGCCCCACCCAGCCTCAGAAACGGAGGTTTCAGAGGCTGAAAAAAGCCTCTGAAACCTCTCTTTGAGAGGCTAAAAAAGCCTCCCAAACAGAAGTTACAAAGGCTGAAAAAAGCCTCTGAAACCTCCCTTTGAGAGGCTGAAAAAAAGCCTCTCAAATGGAAGATGCAGAGGCTGAAAAAAAAAGCAAAGTGCAGAGCTCACAACCAACGAACCTGTTGCTAAAGTTCACCTCTGAGAACAGCTGATTGGGTGTATCCGGGGAGGCTGATCAACTTTTTTTCTTATTTTCCTCCCCAAGAATGCATCATATACTCCGGTGCGTCTTATAGTCCAAAAAATACAATAATCCTGATCTTTTTCTCCCTCACAATAAAAATGTACATACAACTTGTATGTGTATATGTATAACTGTAAGAAACCAGTCTACAAAACAGCATAGGACAAGATAAATAATAATTGGAAACATAGAAAGAATAATAACTGATTAAAATCAATTGCCATACAATAAACCACTTCCTTTATAAAACTAATTTCCCATCACATATTCCAATCATAACCACACACAGAAAATTTGTACTGATATACATAAAACTACAAGCACACAGCTGTTCTTCTCCCTATTGCTGGAAACAGGAAAAAACAACATCCCGCAAGATAGTGATAGAATCAGAGAGAAATAACAAAGGAAGGGCACAAAACTGGATGGTTATGAAGCAAGCAAAAGTTATGAAGTGAAGTATAAGCTATGTTTGGGCTTTACAAAAAGTGTTAAACGCTCTCTTAAGTCCAATCTTCCGCATTTTCCTGCAACAATGTCTGCAGTCATTAATTTCTTTTCAGCAGCAACTTCTTTTCAATTTATATGACAACTTTTTCACCATTATTTGGGAAAAAAGTAATCTTCTGATCCTATCACAGGGATATGTTCCCTAAATGTGATGAAGTAGATTATAATTTACAAAAGCTTAAGGCAGTGTTTCTCAACCTTGGCTGCTGGAAGATGTGTGGTCTTCAAATCCCAGAATTCTGGGATTAGAACTCCACACATCTTCCAGTGGCTAAGGTTGAGAAATACTGGCCTAAGGGATTAAAGGTGGTCCTCATTTAATGATCATGCATTTAGTGACTGTTCAAACAACTGTGCCGAACAAGTGGTAGTTACAACCTGTCCTCCAAGTTCTGGCTGCACAGCATTTTTGTGTTCACATGATTACAATCCGAGCACTCAGTGCCCAGCTCACAATTACATCACAGCAAGCTATGGCCATGTGATCACAATTTCTGATGTTTCGACATGGCTATTTCTTTTGCTATACTGATACCAAGAAAACAGACAAAGTTGACTGAATTTCACAATTACTCACTTGATCATAAACAACTGGTACTTATTTTTTTCCATCAGATTTTTCCAGATGCGTCTACTTACAATATTTTTCTGATTGCTGATGCATTTGCATTGTCTTTAATTTTCATTGCCCTTATAAAATTATAGATTTTGTAAGTTTTAAAATATTGTTTTAATTTGCTGTACTTTTTGCAGTCTCAATTATTTAATTTTGACAGGAAAAATTAGATACTGTATTTTTCGGAGTATAAGACACAACTTTTACCCAAAAAGAAGGTAAAAACCTGGGTGTGTCTTATAGTCCGAATGTAGCCCCGCCCAGCCTTAGAAATAGAGGTTTCGGAGGCTGAAAAAAGCTTCTGAAACCTCCCTTTGAGAGGCTGAAAAAAAACCCTCCCAAATGGAGGTTGCAGAGGCTAAAAAAAAAGCAAGGTGAAGAGCTCACAACCAACAAACCTGTTGCTAAAGTTCACCTCTGAGAACAGCTGATTGGGGGTATTCCGGGAGGCCGATCCACTCCCAATCAGCTTTTTCCTTATTTTCCTCCCCAAAAACTAAGGTGCGCCTTATACTCTGGTGTGTCTTATAGTCCGAAAAATATGGCTAAGTAATGATGGAACTATGTAACTTTTCAATGATTAAATTTGGAGAAAGGGAAATGATACCAAGAAGCCATGGTTAAGGTATTATGTGCAACATTCCTTGATATGTAGCAACCTATTTACTTATTTGAGATAGCAGTGATTTCCTGAAAGGTAAATCTAATAGATTAATATATACTTAAGCAGGTACCAATTCTGATAGGGTTAGGGTTGTGTATTTTGCCTTTAAAAATTCCTTACAAAATACTTTATTACTCACATTTACATCTGTGTGATGAATTAAGACACACAATGCTGGGAGGATCTAGAAGAAACAAACAAAAAAAAGGTTCAAAATTCAAAATTGTGCAGTAAGACCCAAACTGATTAATTTCCAACAAGCAAATAGATTTACCTCTTGAATGGTTTCCATTGGTGGAGGTGGATCTTTGTGACGGCATAGGTTGACCATTACCCAAGTTACATTTCTTAAGAAAGTTATTGGAATAGATGGGCTGATGAATGACAGCAAAGGCTTCACCACTCCAAGACTAATGACATAATCTCTACATTGTGGCCCATCACCTGTATAAATATTTAAACATTTGTAATATATTAGTAAAAATATCTGTACATATTTTCAATGCAAGGGAGAATAATTCTAATAGACTACTATTAGAAAAGCTTGTCTTTTAGACTAGCAATCTAAAGACTGCCATTTCCCTGTATGATACTTCCTGTAGGAAAGAAAAGCCTAATCCCATAAATCTATTCCACTGAGAAATTGCTCATTATTATATATTTCTTAATATTTATGGCAACAAACATGCTCCTGCCTCCGATTTTCCCCACAAGGCTATGAGACAGATTGGGCTGATGACTGGGCCAGTCATCAGCCAGCTGTCATGTCTAAGGAAGGCCTACCACTCAGTCTCCTTAATTACTACATTAAAATGTCCCTTTTCTATTTCTGTATCTACCAAGATCCTCTAATCTATAATTGTGAAACTGGGATAAGTAACCCAAGCGATAATTTGGGCATGTCCTGGGGGTAATGGAACAATTTGTAATTGCTTATTTGTGAGTTAAGGGGACTGCTGTTACCAAAATGCTTGCATAAAATTCTGTGTGTGTGTGTGTGTGTGTGAGAGAGAGGGGGGGGAGGGAAAGAGAAAATGAAAGAGAAAGAAAGAAAGAAAGAAAGAAAGGAAGGAAGGAAGGAAGGAAGGAAGGAAGAGAAAGAAAGAAAGAAAGAATGAATTGATTACAGGTAGTCTTCTACTACAACCACAATTGAACTCAAAATTTCTGTTACCAAGTGAGATAGTTAAGTGAGTTTTGCCCCTTTTGCGACCTTTCTTGTCAGTTGTTAAGTGCAGTTGTTAAATTAGTAAGATGGTTGCTAAGTGAATCTGGCTTCCCCATTGACTTTACTTGTCAGAAGTTCGCAAAAGTGAATCATATGATCCCAGGACATGTGAGTCAGTTGCCAAGCATTCCAATTTTGATCATGGGGATAGTGAGTGTGAAAAATGGTCACAAATCACACTTTTCAGGTGCTGTTGGAACTCCAAACAGTCACTAAATAAGCTCTTGCAAGTTGAGGACTACTTTTATTTCATACCAGGAAAAGGGATAACTGGATTGATTTGTGGTCCACTGCTCTAGATAGTGAATAGCCTATGAATATTTTAAAATGAACAAAGTGCTCCATGTTGGGAAACATCCAGCTGGGCAAGGGGGAGACCTCAAATTTGGAATTAGTCTCAAATCCGTGCGATGCCATAAGAGATCCAGAAATAACCCCCTTCAAGCTCTATAAAGATAGATCAGTTTCCATTTGAGGCTGACACCTGGGAAGATTCCTGTATAATAGGCAGAATATAATAAAGTAGCAAGCTTGAACTCTTCACGTGTGGGCCTGGTTGTTTATTTCTGACACACCATGAACCAAGCAATTCATGTTCTATTCTATCATATAATTTTATCAGAACATTCCTGCATATCATTAAAAGATATTTTGGAGAAATGGGAGGAAAAAAGATTATATACAAAATATTTCTGAGAAAAAAACCTAATATTAATATTGCAGTGCAAGCCTGCTAAGTTATTAAATGTTAAATTACTGCATCAGCATGTTTTTATATAAAATATAGCACACCTATGATATTGCCTAAAGCCCATACTGCTTGTTCACAAACATTTTGATGGGGCGAATGCAGCAACCTCAAAAAGAGTGGAACAGCATCTGCAAAAGAAAGTCATAAATTACTTAACTGTTTCAAAGCACAAAAACATACTCTTAGTATATGACTTTAAGATGATGGATAATGAAAACCAAAAGCCTTAATTTCTGAGAGCTGCCAAGATGAGAAAAATACAGGGAACCCTCAACATATGACCACAATTGAGTCCAACATTTCTGTTGCCAAGCAAGACTGTTGTTAAAGTGAATTTTGCCTTCTTTTATGATGTTTCTTGCCACACTTCTTAAATGAAGCACTGCAGTTGTTAAGTTAGTAACAGGGATGTTAAGTGAATCTGGCTCCCGCATTGACTTTACTTATTAAAAGATTGCACAAGGTAATCACATGATTCTGGGATATTGCAACCGTCATAAATATAAGTCAGACATGACCATGGGGATGTTGCAACAGTTGTAAGTGAGAAATGGTCAGAAGTTACTTTTTTCTGTGCTGTTGTAACTTTGAACAGTCACTAAATGAACTATTGTAAATCAAGGACTACCTGCAGTCCCACTGTTGGAAGAATCAATTCTATTCAGTACAGCAACAGTTGTTTCTGGACAGTTACATTGTGGAATATGCAGATTTTAAAAAATCAATTATACAATATACAATTCTCCAGAAACTTAAAGTAAGAAGAAGGGAGAGTCCATCATACTCACCAGCATATATCAAGCTAATTAGAGCTGGCAATATTTGTTTTCATTAAAAATATTTTCATCACTCTTTTTTACTTAAAAAGCACAAAAACCTGTTCTTGGCTATGCATTATTCAGTAAAAAATGATTTTAATACACTGTTTTTATACAACCATATTTTAGTTTGCTTTTACTAACTTATTCAAAAGCAAAAAAAAAAATCATAACCTGATATAAAGTAGTGGCTGGATACTTCTGGTCTACTCTATGTTAACAGAATTAGAACTCTCAGCAGCAAGCCAGCATGGCCAATAGAGATCCTAATAGAGTTTAGCAAAAACTAGAGGATAATAAGTTCCACCCCAAACATATTCCTCATTAGACAAATTATTACTCATTAATCAAAACCAATTATATAAATTAAAAACAAGGCATTTATAATAAGCAGGACTCCAATTCTGAAATATGTTAAGAAAATCAAGCCTCCATAAGTATTATAGATTAAAAATGAAATGTCTTACATAAACTGAAGATTACATTTAAATTTCATATCTGATGCAACTATTTTCAATATGTTAAAAATAATACACGAAGACAGAATGACAGAATACATGCAAATTTCTACAAAGAAATTTCAAGGCACCCACATTTATGTAAGGAATCCTATTTCAAAGTCAAATTATTTAATCTCAACTATGACTATATTAATTACACAAACCCTCAATATTGTTTTTAAATAGTTAAATGTAACTCACTTTTCTAAACCATACTCTTAATTTAACAAGGCTAATCTACAGCTTTGCCCTTTCTTCCATTTCCTCCAATAATTGCCCTACATCAGAATACCTAGCTGAAGATATTTGAATCCTTAACTATAATTTATTTTAATTACGTTTCATCAACTGTACTTCACTGAGATTAGACATGATAACAAGTATCCCGAGTCTAAAACAGAAGGAAAAGCTTGCAAGTTGTTTTCTATGGCTATACTATAGGAAAAGAGCATATCCAATGAATCCAAGGTTCTTAATCACACTATGATATATTATAATATAGTAACACAAAGATTTAATCCAAGGATTCCACTACTTCTTAATCTAGTTGAATTATACTGAAGGAAAGCAGATATTTTGGTCTATATTAAGCAGATATTTTGGTCTGTGAGCCATGGTGGCGCAGTGGTTAGAGTGCAGTACTGCAGGCTACTTCTGCTGACTGACAGCTGCCTGCAATTTGGCAGTTCAAATCTCACCAGACTCAAGGTTGACCCTTCTGTGATGGGTAAAATGAGGACCCACATTGTTGGGGGCAATATGCTGACTCTGTAAACTGCTTAGAGGGGCTGTAAAGCACTGTAAAGCAGTATATAAGTCTAAGTGCTATTAAGTATAAAATTGCAAAAAATGCATTATTTCAATGGAAAGTTAAGAGAAACGTCACGCTGACAGTGCATGGGTTCCCATTTACTTCCTTTAAAAGAAAACCCAATAATCTGTCTACGTTCTATTATTTTTATAAATTTTTAGAATATTCTCTTCTCCCCTTTGACTTTAGACAGGCTGAGAAACATTCTACTTGTTCAGCACAGAAATACAGTGTGATGTCTTAATCAGAGCACTTTACACTTTACTACATAAGCAACACAATTAGAGAACAAGAGACAAGAAGGTTGCGGAATATAAACCATGTACAGGTCAGGATAAATTTCAACCCATACACGAGATGCAGGTTTCTCACTTCTGGAGTTAAAAAAATTGACTGATCGGTATATACTAGTATATTCTTAAAACAAAACAAACCTGGAATGAACATAGTTCTATTTAAACAGAGGTTTTGCACAAGTTATGTGTATACACAAATGCATTAGTAATAATTAACTTACTGGATTGAACTACAGCCTGTGTTTGTTCAGAGGTTCCAGATGCAATATTTGTCAGGGCCCATGCTGCTTCAAATTGTAAAGATGGACTAAAGATAATATTTAAACACATAGAGACAAGGATTTAGTTTTCATTCCAGTATTTTCAAATATTTGCTTCTATTTTTAAAAATGTGCTGTTAAGGTACATACTCACTTATCATCTCTTTCCAGACAATGCACTAATATAGGTAATATTCCAGACTTTATTAAATCATCAATCGGTGGATTGCGATCACTGGAGAGTAGTTTTCTGTTTAAAAACATACAGTATTAGATCAATTTTGCATGCTAGCTTTAATTTCTTCTATGTGGGCTTTCAATAAATACTTAGATCCAAAATTATATCAAAAAGAAGTGATCATTGAGTCTGTCATCTGCACCTCTATAACTGTCTGGTTTGGCTCTGCAACCCAACAAGACAGACACAGACTTCANNNNGTATGCACCAAGACAAATTCCTTGTGTGTCCAATCACACTTGGCCAATAAAGAATTCTATTCTATTCCATTCCATTCCTCCAATATTTCAAAATATTTCCTATCTTGGTATTGATACAAAAATGAAATGAGTAATTCTGATATTTTTCTCAGTAATAATATGCTTGAAATGTAAAATAATTACATAATTCAAGTAATATGCCAAGTGCCTGAAATGCAGTCATGTGACCTCTCTCTCTCTCTCTGTGTGCACGCGTGCATGTGCATTTTGTGATGGCCAGAAGTGTTTTACTGCCCATAAAGATTCTTTCCAGGCCCACTGTAATATGAAATGCTTATTAAGTAACCATCCAGTATTCAAAAACTACCTGTATACACATGATGTCAGGGCAAAATTTCATCTATTTTTTTTCAAAAAATTATGGTTTAGGTTTTTAAACTTTATTTTTACTAGAAAATCTATTAATCAGAAAAAGAAATTTACTAAAGAGATTTAGAACAATCACAATTTCCGTTAATAAACTTACAATCAGACAATTCAAGTGATTAAATTTGCATCTTACCTTGCAGCCTGTACTGCACTTAACTGGACTCCCTGGTTGTCACTTGAGGCATTCTAAAAAAATAAATCCATTAATTAATTTTGAAGTCAGAACTCTTAAAATATGAACAACTTCACTGATTTAAAAAAAACGGAAGAAGGTATTTACCTGAACTATTGCCTCCAATGATGTATTTTGCTGTTATAGGAGATAGTAAAGTGTTAGGAATAGTTTCTTTAAAAACACAAAACAAAACAAATGGGTCTTTTGAATATTGTACTTATTCTTACCACTCTGAAGTCACCATCTATATCAGAATCTTCACAGATATCTTCATGAGGTACATTTCTTCTTTTTAAAAGATGCTCATCTCTTTTGTTCTTTTAAATACAAATTATAAAATTACCTTCAGGAAATGTTTAGAAAATGCTTTCCCAATTTTTAAAAAAAACATATTAAAATTTGTAAACTTATAAAAAAACATTCTCAATATAAAATAACAGCAAAGAACAAAATGCATAGCAGTTTTTATAATTCACTATAATTAGGTGCAGCACACATAAAACATGCAATAATATACAGCATATTATCAATTATAACATTTTTCTGAAATGCAGAAAAGTGCAGCATAAATGTACATGACTAGCACTGTACTGCTGTCTAAATTTTCAGGTCACCAAGTACAAAAAATATCCATGTGAACTAAGACGAGATATCAATCCAACTATATTTTTTGCTGCCGTTTTGTTGTTCATAGGCTCAATAAACCTAATTCACTGCCGTTTCTTTCATTGTCAGACCATTTTTTAAAGCTGTTGTACAGGTAGGGCAGGTTGCAACTAATATACAATAGTGCTTCCATTGTTTGAATAGTGAATACTTACATGTTTTAAATTGTGATCTTGCTGTTTTGGGCCTTTTTAAAAAAAAACTACATGTTTTTGTTATTTGTGAATGTCTCCATTTTAACAAATTATGGACATTAGGAACTTGATCAAAGTGGTGAACATTAAGCACAGGAGAAGAGAAATTTCTCATATATATGAGGATAGTTGCACCAGTGCTGTACTGGACTGAGCCAATGTTAAATTTGAAATTACAGTATGATTAAAATGTTAAACCTTACCTTTCTTAATTCCACAACAACTTCATTTCGCTGTCTTCTCATAGTCTGTAGAATTAAAATATTATAGAATTATATCCCACTCCTAATGTTTTCTGAAGTAATATGAGTTCTAAATGTGACTATGAGGTATCTTCAGTTCTACAATAGAAATTCTGTTATAAATAAATGAAGTAGGCCCAAAACTTTAAAAAAAAATAGTAATAATCCAAAAATTGATGAAAGGAAAACAGATACTCAAACAATTAAGATAATTAAATTGCGCTTAGTTATTGACATAATACTGTTTTAGTATGCTTGATCATTGCATAATATATAATCTATATTAGAAAAAATAGCTCTCTTTAATGTCACATATTAAGCACAATTTAGATGAATAAATCTTTTCCTTGGTTTCCTATAACACTTTTTCAAACTTATCTAGATATTGAATCTAGCCCCTTTAATATCTGTACCAAGTACTGAAACAAGCCAGCTTCTAATACATCAACCAGAATAAACAGCCATTGAGAACCTCAGGCTTTCTTTCTTCTCAGACATGAAATATTTTCTGTCTACAATTCCAAAGTTTCAAGAGCATATTTTTAAAATAAGATTTATATTTCTTTTATTAAAAGTTATCCCAAGACAATATATTCAATATATTCAATTTTATAGTTAGAAGGAATAATATCAGGTTTACTGACAAGACATGGAAAAGAAAAAATATAATGCGTGAAGCTCTCTGCTAAATTCATATTGATCTT
>JANHFM010001441.1:86680-100541 GCA_032468115.1 Grayia smithii | reverse complement strand
GATGTCATCACACCGGGTACTCGTATGTGGGCGGATCTGCATGTGGGCGGACCCACCTGGAGATGGATAGAGGAGTGTTGTCTCAGTTTCTAAGACCATCGGAAATATGTGTTTTCCGGTGGTCTTAGGTGACCCCTGTGAAAGGGTTGTTTGACCCCCAAAGGGGTCCCAACCCCAGATTGAGATCCACTGATTTAGATTTTACTTTCTTAATAACTTCATTCCTTCGTATTTGAGCCCCAATTCCTCAGTAGTTACATAACTGTGGCATACATCAACTGGTTCATTTGGGCCAATGTTTCAATTGGAATAATTTTAACAACTTCTTAATTGTTTTAGCCAAAGTTTTCTTGCTAATTTGATTCCATTTTGGTAAATGTATCTTTTTCAACTTCTTTCATTCAGTCTTTGATTGAGATGGGGGATAGGCAGGTGGGGAGAGGTCAAGAGAAGGCAGTCCCTTACTTTATCGAGGCTCTGGACTAGAAGGGAGCAAGCCGGAAGGGGTGGGTCCTCTTTTAACAACCAGTGGGATTTGGTTAATAATGGCAATGGGGACTACCTGGATTGCTGTTGCCAAATGATGTGGTCATGTGATATCACACTTTACAACTGCATCACTTAGCAATAGAAGTTCCGGTCCTAATTACAGTCATCACCCAAGGATTACCTGTATAGCACAATAGCTTTAGACATTTTTTTGAAAAATAGATAGTGCATTGCAAAGATACTGTTGTCATTTGGAAAGGATTTCAAGATGCTGAAGAAACAAAAAATCTAATCAAAACATTAATCTGCAAGCAATAGTGGTAGGATCAGCTACTAATTTCATACATTTTGGGGAAAATGCTATCAACTCCAGATTATTGTTGTCATGACACCAGTTATATTAAACATGCTAGGTGAGGAACTGTTTATACAGGACATATTTAATAATGGGGCTGTGAATGAAGCCACTTCCTGAAGTGGTAGAAACAGTCAGTAACTTGCCAACTTTTCACTGGACTTGTTTCTTTTGCAAGCCAAGATTATTGTCATTATTTGGTATTATTTGCTCAAAACAAACAAATTAATCAAGTGTTGAAAAAACAAGAATAATATATGTACTGCAGCTATGAATAAAAACAACAGTGTAATGGGCAATATGAGATCTACTTATATAAATGTTAAGGATATATACATTTAAAGGTGTGGTGACTGGGATATTAATAAATAAAATTTAGGACAAAAAGAATATAGGGAAAATTGTCAGCTGAAAAGTCAGAAAACTGCTCAGATGGAAATATGAAATATATATATACAAAGTTTAAAATATAACTGAATGCACCTTGTTATTTATGTCTGTATGATTTATTATTCCTTATACATTGGCATTAGGTATTATGTATCATTTGTATATTAGCATAATTATTACCTAAAATATTGCACATAGTATACGGGTTGTCCTCGAGTTATGGCCAATACTCATTCAGTGATTGTTGAAAAATATGCCAGTGCTAAATGAGATGGACTTATGACCAGTTTATGAAATTGTGGCCTTTGTAGCATCCTCATGGTTACATGATTGTGATCCGGGTACTTGGATGCCATTCTTGCAATTATGTCAGAATGAGTTGCAGTCATGTGATCACCATTTACGATCTTACTCTGTAGTACCTGCTCTGTGGTGGCCCCCACCAGCCTGCCCATGCTCTGTAGTGCCTGTCTGCAGTCCCTGCTGTCCCACTTGTGCTCAGAATTACCTGCCCATAGCCCCCTCCCAACCTGCCTGCATTTAAAAGCACTGGCCTGTGGCTCCTGCCAACCGCCTGCAGCCCCTGCAGCTTGCCCACATTCAGATGTTCTCTCCCTACCAATCTGTCTGCACTCTCCTCCAGCTGGCCCATGCCCTGTAGCACCTCCTTACAGCATCCACCCCTCTGCAGCACCCATCTACTCACCCACCTACCCTGCTCCTTGCCTGGGACTCCTACCGCTTATCTCTTAACGACCCACATAATCTGGAGCTTATGATGGCAACTGGGATTGTCATTGCCAAGCAATGCAGACAACCCTTCTGCCTAGACCAGCTGATTGGTGGCCGGCTCTTGGTCTCCTGGCACACCACCAATCAGCTGGTCTAGACAGCTAGTATTGCTGCCGCCATTCACCGCTGCCACTCATCACCGCTGCTGCTGCCTCTCCAAATCCCCTCCCCCCAATGATGGCAAATCCCGCTGGGGTTTGACACAATGTGCTTTATGAGTAATTGCTTAGCAATGGAAATTCTGCTCCCAATTACTGTATTGTCATAACCTTTTTCCTCATGTGCTTCATAAATATGTGTTGGTGTGTATGAAGAATCAGTGGTGGCAAAGTCAGGCTACTCTGACTTTGTTGCTCTTTACCTGTTTTATTGGAGTTGAATGCTGCATCACAGAAGAGTTTAGAAATTCCTTGGATAGATTTCCTTCAACATTTGTTTCTGTGATGAGAGAAAAACAGAGGAAATGTATGGAGATAACAGGGAGAGAAAGTAAAGAATCAACATTCAATATGGAGGACTACTTATTTCCAACTCACATTCTCAGAACTGCTGGGTAGAATCACTATTTTGTATTTCTGTGAGCTCAGAATGGGATCCTGGACATCCAGTTTTTTAATAATCTTAGTTTATACATTTTTTAAACAGTTTTAGAAGCCTCTACAAAATGTATATCAGGGTTTTTAAACAGTCTTCTCTCAGGACCCCTTCCTACTTTTAAAATTTATGGAGGACCCCCCCCAAAAGCTTTTGTTTCTATGGGTTATATTTATTGATTTTTATCATAGAGATAGTCCTTGACTTACAGCCACAATTGAGCTCCCAAATTTCTGTTGCTAAGCAAGACAGTTAAGTGAGTTTTAACACATTTTATGACTTTTCTTGCCACAATTAAATGAATCACTGTAGTTGCTAAGTTAGTGACATGGTTGTTAAGTGAATCTGGCTTCACCACTTATTTTGCTTGTTAGAAGATCACAAAAGGTGATTGCATGACAATCACAAAAGGTGATTGCATGACTCCGGGACAGTGCAACTGTCATAAATGCATGCCACTTGCCAAGCGTCCAAATTTTGATCATAGGACCAGGGGGATGTTGTAACAATTGTAAATGTGAAAAACGGTCATAAGTAACTTTTTTCAGTGCTGTTGCAACTTCAAACAGTCACTAAACAAATGGCTGTAAGTCAAGGAATACCCTGTATTAAAAATTAAAATTGATGCATCTATTGCCACTGTCACTTCTTATGATTTTCAATGGGATTTTAATATTGTATTAGTTTTCAATAAATAATTTTGATTTCAAATATATCTATATATCAAATATATAGATCTTTAAAATAAGTAACATTTTATATAAATATAGATATAGGGAAAGATATAAATCTTTAAAATATATACCACTCCAAAAGGACTTTGAATACATAAATGAAAATATACAAGTATAGAAAACACTAAATTAAACATAATTCTAGGATCCAGAAATACCTTAGTTGACTGTTCACGTTTATTGTACTTTTGGGTACTCTGTCAAGCAATCAAGATATAATAGAGGAACATTTTGAATATTAAATTACTGTTCATTTTCTGTTGATAAGATACACTTTTCAGTTTAATATTTTTTTAAAAATAAATTTTAAAAAATAAACTGAAAATTGTTTGATTTCAACAATAAAATAAGCTGTAGAAGAAGCAATTCAAAGGAACTGCTGTGTGATTTGTTCCCCCAGAAGTGTGTTAATTATTAAACTACAATAAGGTTTCTCATTACAACAATCTGAAGAACAGCTTCACATTCACCAAGGACTGTGAAACGTATTGTGGGAACTCTAAGCTCACCACCATCTTGATCGCAATGCTGCGTACTTTTCTGCTGATAGCATTGTTTCTAGTTGTTCACCTTGCTAGACAAGGACAGAGAAAACAGGAAGGAGAGAAATAAGTTTCAAGAAAGAGAAATCTAAGTTCCTCTTTGAGGCACAAAGTTGATTTCTCAGCTCTTTAAGTCTTAGCAGCTGGCTACAATTGTACATACAAATTACTTCCAATTTACTATAATGATAAGCAGGTAGCTTGCCTGCCGTTAAATTATTATAACTGAGAACTTTAAAAATATATCAATCATATTCTCCTAATGTTGTGCTATATCCAAAACTCTTGTAGGATTCCATGGAGCCTTAATTGTGCTTGAACTCTCTAACTATTCCTTGCAATCCTTTCCCAGAACTACCTCTATTCTGTTGCCTCACCCATGTTTACAGGATGAGAATCCCCCACTTCTTTTCTAGAACCATTTGTTTTATTTGCTCAGAGATTTATATGTGTGCGTGTGTGTATGTATGTATGTACACACACACACACACATATATATATCCCACCTTTATTATTTTTACAAAAACTCATGACTGTGGACATGAGGACACACCTTCCTTCTATTTTCCCCAGAACAACAACCCTGTGTGGTGGGTTGGGCTGAGAGAGAGTGGTTGGCCCAAAGTCAGGCTTTCATGGCTAAGATGGGACTCAAACTCATGGTCTCCCACTTTCTAGTCTGGTGCCTTAACCACTAGACAACCCATTTCTTTTGTACAGAGATAAAGCATTAAGTCTATGAAGTTCCAGTTGAGTTCAAACTCTGGTTGCACACATGAAAAAGGGCAAACTATGAACTGTGGAACCTTCTTCCACTTCTGATATCTTGGACAAAGATATAGCCAAGCAATTAATTTTGAGGACAATGCTAATCACACAAATGACATGACATACATACTTGCACCTGACATCAGGATATGAAACAACAACATTTGTGTGAAGTTGTCACGACATAACATGTCTGCTGCACCAAAACCATATTTTCCTCATGCCGGCTTACTGAAAATACAGGAGTCCAAATATTGTCTTTTCCTGGATACTGGCTATTCACTTGCTTCGAATTAACTAAAACCTAGGGGATTACAGTAACCTGGCTAATGACATCCTCTTAACTTCTTGACTACTATGGAAATTGAGTCATTATCTTTCCTGTACTCTAGAATATATATAAAAGGGAACGTTGGACTCACCTGAACTTTCTTTTTCGGCACGCTGCAAAAGAGTTCAAGTAGTGGGTAATAACTTCAGTTGATTGGCCAGAAAGCTCCTCCTCCTTCCTGCAGGACTCCACTTATTAACGATAACTTTGGACTGGAGGAAACCGTAATCTGGAACAGAGTCTCATAACAACAACTAGCAAAAAAGGTGGAGAAAAAAACGAAGGCGACCTGCCAACAAAAAACAAAGTCAACCCTGGGCGGGATTGAACTCTTTTGCAGCGCGCCGAAAAAGAACGTTCAGGTTAGTCCAACATTCCCTTTTCCAGCGCACTGCTGCAAGAGTTCAAGTAGTGGGATATACCCAAGCTACACATCCCGAGGGCGGGAAACAGGCACGGTCACCAAGTGTCCCACAGGAATAGCATGTTGCAAAACACGTCTGCCAAAAACCGCCTCATCCGAAGCAAACTTGTCGATCTTGTAATTCCGAATGAACGGAGAAGGAGACGACCAGGTGGCAGCACGACAGATTTCCAGGATAGACGAGGCCCAGGCCGCAGACGTGGCCGCACTTCTGGTGGAATGGGCCGTGATGCAACCCGGACGGGCTCGTTTCTGAAGGTCATAAGCAAATGTGATGCAAGCTTTCAGCCAACGGCCTATGGTGTACGGAGAGACTCTGGAGCCGAGGGATCCCAGTTGAAAAGACACAAAAAGTGCCTCAGAGCGACAGAAAGAGGCCGTACGACGGATGTACCTCCGAAGGACACTACGGACGTCTAGTGTGCACCAACGCTTTTCGGATTCTCGCACAGGATGAGGGTAGAAATCGGGAAGGATCAGTTCTTGAGACCTATGGAATGGCGAATTAACCTTCGGAACGAAGGTAGGGTCCAGATGCAAAATGACTCAATCCGGATGAAAACAACACAGGTCCTGACGAACAGATAATGCTCCCAATTCGGATATGCGTCTGGCCGAGGTGATGGCCACCAGGAAAACAACTTTGAATGTGAGGTGTTTGAGGGATGCTCTCCTGATGGGCTCGAACGGACAGAGACTAAGAGAACAGAGGACGGTGGACAAATCTCATGAAGGGAAACGATAGATGATGGAGATACCCCTGAAAAAGAGGCCCACTCTGGGATGGTGAGAGATGGAAGGATAGCCCTTGCAAGGTATGACGGTGGCCAGGGCTGCCAGCTGTCTCCTAAGGGTACTTACTGTGAGACCCTTGGCCATGCCAGCTCATAGAAACCCCAGGACCTAATAGACAGAGGTTTAAGCTGGGAGAACGTTGGATGAAGCACACCAGGCGCAGAACGATGATCATGTTGCTTGATATATTCAAGTGGTAGATGGCCCTCTAGCGGCTAGGATGACCTCAACAACGTCTGCGGGCCATCCTTCATTGATCAAGATCTCCCACTCAAGTGCCATATGGTTAGGTGTAGCCACTGCGGATGTGGGTGCAGTACGGCCCCCGGGACAGTGCTACTCAGTCCAGGGGAATTCTCCATGGTGGAGCAACGGAGAGATTCACGAGATCCGCAAATCAGACATGGCGAGGCCAGTAAGGCGCGACCAGAAGGATCTCTGCTCGTTCCTCCAGGAGTTTCCGAATTACTCTGAGCAGCAACGGAATTGGAGGAAAAGCATAAGGGAGCCCCCAGGGCCAGGGGGATCTCAGGGAGTTGACCCCCTCTGCTGTCGGAGCTGGGAACCTGGTGTAATACCGAGGTAACTGGGCGTTGGCAGGACTGGCAAACAGGTCGACCAACAGGGAGCCGAACTTGGACCTCAGCTGAAGAAATAAGCGAGGGTGGAGTTGCCACTCTGCATTGTCTATCGTCTCCCTGCTGAACCAGTCCACCTGGGTGTTGGACACCCCTGAGATGTGTTCTGCCTTGAGGGAGAGGAGGTGTTTTTCGGCCCATTGGCACAGGGCCCATGCTTCCTTCATCAGCTCCCTGGTTTTGGTAACCCCGACGGTTGACATGTGCCTTTGTTGTGACGTTGTCCGTCAGGAGGAGCACATGTCCTTCCAACAGGCGCCGAAAGTGGCGGAGTGCTAGATGAGCTGCCCTCAACTCCAGCCAGTTGATGTCGTATGTCAGATCGGACGATGCCCAGCGACCTTGAGCCACCTGCGATTGGAGGTGGGCTCCCCAACCGTGGAAGCTGGTGTCTGTGGTGAGGACCAGATATTCCGGATCCCTGAATAGACAGCCCTTGGTGATCGCTGGGGAGTACCACCATTTCAGAGAGGCACGAACTCTGGGAGGGATACTGATGCGACATTGGAGTTGCTGTTGCCTGCCCTTTGGCTCGGAAGAAGAAGCCACTGAAGGTACCTTGAATGAAGAGAGGCCCAGGGAACGATCCCGAGAGACGAGATCATTTGGCCTAGCAGCTTGGACAAGACTCAAATGGGAACCCTCCTTTGAGCCGCCACTTTCCACACTCTGAACTTGATGTTCTCAATGCACTCTCGGGACAGGAACACCTGACAGAGCTGTGTGTTTATGCGAGCCCCTAGATGGTCCAGGCTCGTGGCTGGTGCGAGTTGGCTTTTGTCGAAGTTCACCGTGAACCCGAATGCTTGTAAGGTGTCGATGGTGATGTGGATATCTGAGTGAGGCTGAGCCATGCTGGACGACTGGATAAGGATGTCGTCCAGATAGAATTGAGTTCTGACAGGAACTGTGCGGAGATAGGCCACTACGACGTCCAGCAACTTTGTGAATGTGCCTGGGGCCAATGACAGACTGAATGGGAGGGTCCGATATTGGTAGTGCTCCCCATCGAGACAGAAACGAAGAAAACATCTCTGGGAAGGTTGAATGGGGATATGCAGATAAGCCTCTCGAAGGTCCATAGATGCCAGGTCTCCTTGTTTATGCTTGCGAGTATGCTGTGCAGGGACTGCATTTTGAAACGTCGATACTTTACATAGACATTCAACTTCTTTAAATCCAGAATGGCCCTGGTCCCTCCAGATTTTTTGGGAACCAGGAACAGAATGGAATAGAAGCCAGTTCCCCATTGATAAATGGGGACCGGTTCTATGGCCTTGATGGAGAGGAGGTGATCTATTTCTGTGACCATCGAGGTCTTTTTGACAGGATTGGTTATTTGGGACCCGGGGATGAAGCAGTATGGCGGAGGAGAGGCGAACTCGATGGTGAGTCCCAGGGAGACGGTTTGAATGGCCCACACATCCGAAGACTTGGCCCGCCAATAGGAAGCGTACCTGGCGAGTTTTCCCCCTATAGGCCCGGTATCAAGATAGTCATTTGGAGCGGCGATAGGGGCAGCCAGCAGAACCTCGAAAGGAACATCTGTTTTGAGGAAACCTGCCCCGGTCACGAAACCCCTGGCGGTCTGATGTGCGGTCTGAGGACTGGAATCCCCAAGACTGGCCTGATGAAAAAGGAGTGTAGTCCCTGGGACGAAAGGACTGCCTCCGGTAGGAAGAAAAATAGTGGCGTTCCTGCCTGCGAGGGTTAGGCGGCAGAATCTTCCGTTTGTCTTGCCCCTCCACAAGTAGGGGTTCAAGAGCCTCACCAAATAAGGCCCCGCCCGAGAAGGGAACCGCCGCCAGTTGGCCTTTGGATTTCATGTCCGATTGCCAATGTCGTAGCCAGATGAGACAGCGAGACATGACGTTGGAGGCTATAGCACAAGATGCGAATTTTGCAGAATTATTTGAATTTGAATTTTTGAATTTAATTGCATTTATATGCCGCCCTTCTCCCGGAGGACTCAGGGCGGCTTACAGAAATAAAAAGTACAATAGACAATATATAAAAATAAATGCAATCCTGTATATAAAAATATAAAATATTAAAAATTAAAATAGTGGCGAGAGACAGAATTTTGCAAAATGTTGATGGGCCAAACATAATTTAGAAAGGAGATAAAATATATATTTTTTCAAAACATTAGCTGTGCTTCAAAAAGAAAAAACCTTTAAGCCTTATAGCAGGGATGTCAAACTCAATTTCATTGCGGGTCACATCAGGGTTGTGTTTGACTTCAGGGGGCCAGTCCTTCGTTGTTTCCAGGGCAACCCTGCAGGCCAGATTTAAGCACTCCATGGGCCGGATCCGGCCTGCGGGCCTTAAGTTTGATACCCCTGTTTTAAAGCAAGAATTACTTAAAAGCAAAATATATTATGAACCGAACATTGTTTTTCAAGCCATATTATTTTAATCATAAGAAGAAAAACTATTTCTATGTATCAAAACAAGAATATGAACTAATAGAGAATAATTTGATATTTGAAGAATTGGTATACTTCTGTAAGAAGACAATATAATGAAAGGATATCTTTTTCAGCTTTGGAAGCCATATTGGGCTGGAAGTTTCCATGCTGCCACCTTCTCCTGTGTGGGAGAGTAGGAGGGGGGAATTTTGTAGAGGGATTGGTGTTAGACAAAATAGCATTCTTTCTTTCGGTCAAGGTCAGGATGATCCTGCATCTGGAGAAGGAATGGTTGGAGTGCTATATTGAGATGGCACGGATGGTGATTGGAGCATGTGATCGACTGATGAGTGAGGGGATGGTTTTGGCGGTTTTGATTTACTGAGGGAAAACCCAGAACTTTGGGTTTTCCCAGATGTGCCAGTATACCTAATCGATTAAAAAGAACTTTGAGAAATGCTTACTTCAGAGTTTTTAATTGCAGGAGGGTTTTTTTCTGGAACGCTGAAACAGTCTTTGTGTTTGGAATGTAGAGTTTGGTTGATTGTTATAAAATAAATGTTTCATAGTGTTTCATACTAGTTGGAAAATGAACAAAGTACAAAAAATAGCAAAGCATTATACCTAAGTAATGTAAGTACAAAATGATCTGAGAAGGGAGAAACCAGAAGTGCTCAATGAAGCACTTCCTTAAACTAAACCAGTTAGAGGGTTTTCATTAATCCCTGTTAATTATTATTTATATGTGGCTTAAATTGGATGGGCGATATGAATGAAGAGAGGATCTGGTTGCAGAAAGGATATGGGGGAGAAAGATAAGTTTTAAAGGGGGGAAGATAAAGTTTTAATGAGGGGAAGAAAAAATAAGTTTGAAAGAGTTTGAAAATTTAATTTCAAAGATTTCAACATCTTCCCAGCTATTTCTGCTCTGGCCACTTCAGAAATCTCAGCTGCAGAAAGGTGCAGATGTGATGAAAGCTTATTGTATAATTCTGTTCAAACACAAGTTAATCAGTGGTGGGTTACTCCCAGTTCGGCCCGGTTTGCGTGATCTGGTAGCAGTGTCGGTATGATGTCACCGAACTGGTTCTCCGCGACTGGGAGCTGGGCCCACCCACGTGCCCATACTTACGGTTTTCTGCTCTGCGCATGCGCAGAGTGCTTGTTTCGAGTTTTTTCAAGTAGAATAGTAAATGCGCATGTGCGGAGCATGTGTTCGGCATGCGCGCTTGCTTCGCTCATGCACGTGCGCCAATCACACGCAAAGCAGTAGTAAAGGTAAGTAGAACCCACTCCTGAAGTGAATGGTAAATTTGACTTTTCTTTTGAAGAAGGACAACTGTAAGTTGAGAGGATTTGGGGAGTAATCACCAGATGGCAGAAAGAGGTAGCTGGTCTTGTAGTGAAGTGAAGGAATTCAGCCAAGAAGAGTCATATTTGGTTAGAACCTGGATGTACAATCACTGGAAAAATCACAGGGCTTTACTTTAAACTGAGAAACTCTGGAAGAAGAAATTGGCAACTCCCCTCACCCTTTTTAATTGTTTCCATGAACATGTGAGCCGTGGTGGCACAGTGGTTAGAATGCAGTACTGCAGGCTATTTCTGCTGATTCCCTGCTGCCAGCAGTTCAGCAGTTTGAATCTTATCAGGCTCAAGGTTGACTCAGCCTTCCATCCTTCTGAGGTTGGTAAAATAAGGACCCAGATTGTTGGGGGCAAATTGCTGACTCTGTAAACTGCTTAGAGAAGACTATAAAGCACTGTGAAGTGGTATGTAAGTCTATGTGCTATTGCTATTACATTTACATGTACTAGAAATTGAACTTGTGTGTGTCTTAAACTTTACTTTGAGAGAGAAAAGAAAGGATTGACAGTTGGCTAGAGGAAAAAGAAAAGGAAAAAGGAGATTTAAAAAAAAAGATTTTACTTTTGGGCTGCCAAAATTCGTGAGACATTAAAATTTCTGTATCTCTGCTGCTATTTAGTGCTCTTTGTGAGGGCACAGTGGCCTAGCAGTTAAGACACTGAGATTGTCAACTAAAGGATTAGCAGTTCAAGATCCAAGTACTGTATGACGGGGTGAGCTCCCATTACCTGGCCCAGCTCCTGTCAACCTAGCATTTTGAAAGCATGCAAATGCAAGTAGATAAATAGGTACCACTTCGATGGGAAGCTAATAACATTCTGTGCACCTTCTTTGTATAGTCATGTTGGCCACATGACCACAGAAGGGTCTTCAGACAATGCTGGCTCCTTCAGCTAGGAAACGGAGATGACCATCATCCCTAGAGTTGGACAAAAACTTTACCTTTTTTTAAGCATACTCTATATTTTTGTAGCCCAGTTCTTGTAGTCCTCTGCATCTATATACATGGTGGAGCTTGGCAAACACCAAAATAAAAACTTGGCTCCCAGTGTTCCCAAATGCAGAATGTACCTCTTCCCGTGTGTGATAATAATAATTTTAAAAAACCCTGCTGTCTCTTTCTCTGTCAATAGTCTTATACATATAGCCTCTTACTCCCTTTTTCTAGTGGACAAATTGCCCTGGGTTGTTTTTTTTCCTTGATGATTATGACTGATTTTTTTTGGCATCTCTTTTAGATCTCCAGCAGATATTTTAAAGTTGAGTGAATTGAAATTGAGGCATTTGACTGCCTGCAGGTTGAGATTTGTTACATGGACCATACTTGCTTTCCAAAGAACAATTTAATAGTTATTTAAGGGCATATGAGTCATATGAAATACCCAGGTAGTTGCCTTAAGCTGCAGGGTTTGAATATTAAGGCAACAATGAATGGTTAAGGAACTGTGTGCATGTTTAATAATTATTCTATTTTTATTGCTAAGACAGTGCCAAAATAACTTGGCCAAGTTTTAGTTTCGCTGATTGGATCTCTGCCTCAGGCAGCAAAATGTCTTGGGCACATCTTATTTATATTCTGGCACAGTCTTACTTTGGTATCAAGCACACTTCTTTTTATATTCCCAGATATTTCAATTAATTTTAATCCTCAATGGAATTAACTTTATGCTACTTTTCCTTGATGGTTATGCAGATTTGGCAGTTTTATGTAATGTTTATATTGCCAGCTTCCCTTTTATTCTATTTTCCTTTTAACGTGTGTAACTTGACACCACAAAGAATGAGATATGTATACAGTAACAACACAAGTGTTTTTAGAATAAAGTTGTTGCAACAGCACACAAAATATTGCCTTATTCTGTGTTAAATTTGTTTGCCGGTGACTGAGGCTGCATCTGTATTTCTTGCCCAACTGCTGGCATTAGCTGGCAACCATTTCTGGAAGACAGAAATGGATGACATCATCCTCCACTGAGGATGCTTTGATGGTGGAACAAGAATCTGTGGAGGTGACCTCATCCACGCAAACAGTTCAATTCTAATAACAAGTCAAGAGCTAAGCATGGATGCAACCCTTTGACTTTTTAAAATTTAACTAGATAAATTAGACCTAGCACCAGATTGGCATTATACTCTAAGCCTGGTTTATGTTAAGTTTTGTGGTTTAGTTTACCAAAAAACCCCCATCTCTGGACACTATATTTTGGCCACAAAATGGTTTCACCCTGTTTGGTTGATCCATGATTCTGCATGGCATTGTACAAGTCTAGTAATCAAGTTACGGTAAATATATTGTATATAGTATACAATATATTTAACATGCATGTGTGTCTATGTCTATGTATAAGTGTATATAAACACAAACATGCCAACTTAAAATAAAGTCTCATTCAGGTCTATAAAACTGATTGCCAGAGTTTTTATGGTTAGTGCTTTTCCCGCAGTTGATGAACTCCAGATGGCTTGGATTACCAACTTTCAAACTAACTAAGTATGATGGGGCTCTGTATATGTAATAGATGCAGCCTTAATAAAAGAAAGTGATGGTGCCCAAAGCCAAATACTAAAAATGCACCTTTTAAACCTTTAGTCTATGGATTATTTAAAATCATCTTGGACTTTTAACTGGGATCATTGTCACCTTCTGTTTGCAACCAATTTAACCTTGTTCCTTAACCTTTCACCATAGAGTTTAGCCTCCAGACATCATATCATCTTTGCTGCTCTTCTCTGCACTCTTTCTAGGGTTTCAGGAACTTTTTTGTATTGTGATAACCAGAACTAGATGCAATATTATAATAGATTGATAGTTTTGCTTAATTTACTTAGCATGCTAGGGCAATAGCGAGGTTCTTACAATACACCAAACCCTCCAAATAACTTAATGTATTGTTGGAGAGAGACTGTCAGAATTAGGGGGGAGGAGTTAAGTGGGAAATTAGTTTAGAGTCTCTATGTAATCACAAGAAGGCAAAATTCCACGCCCCCGCGTTGAATGTTGCTCAACCTTATCTAGTTTTATCTAGATGCAAACTTGTCAGTCTGAGAAGATTCCTATATATACAGTATAGTCTTCAGCAATAAAACAGTAAACCAAACCCTTTATGGACAGACCTCGTTTGTGCTTGACACCTATTGTGTTACATGAATTCAGCCAATGTGTACGATTATGACAAAGCCATTAACTCATTTTTATGTGACCATTTTTTTTTATTGAAAAGTTTTACAAA
>JANHFM010001441.1:32665-45564 GCA_032468115.1 Grayia smithii | reverse complement strand
AGTTGCCCTGGGGGACTTAGGGTGGGTGGGTAAAGGGATTGTTTTAATATATGATTTTCATGCATCTTGCCTCAGACTTTGCTTTGCTTTTGTTGCATTCAGTTCATACTCAGTAAAAGTACCTTTTCTCTATAATTCATGGAGTTGGGGTTTTCTTTCTTGAGTACTGAACGGAGGCACATCTGACAGGCATATTTTAATAGTAAGGTTGCTAAAGATCCAGCCAAGAAAATAAAAAACACCTTAGGACTGTGCCGCGTCAAGGTCACTCAGTCTAACACTTGCCAACTTACTCTCTAAACTGAGTTCTTAAAGCAGATTGAACTAAAAGTATAGAAAAGTCACTGCTAAAGGATTGAAATCTCCCTCCAGAGTAGACTGTTTTTCTTCAGGACCATCCTAGTCAGACTGGAACAGTCTACTGGATAATCCAAGATCCTTCCTTTTCTGGAAGATTTATTTTTAGAAACTATTGGTTAGTTTCCAAAACACGCATCTGGCAATTAACAGCCAAAAATAGTAGCAAATTCCAGCAAAATTTTAAGTGGTATTTTGAGGTGGAGTTGGAGAGAAGGGGAAAAAAATCTAGAGTTATAGCTTATTGATGACAGGAACTCACATCAGAAGCAGGGGGAAAGGCTGAACTTCGACAATGCAAATTATTGTCTCTTTCTGAAGCAAAATTATTTATATTAAATCTATGATATTTCCCCTATATATTTTTGACGAAATATTGGGGTCTGAGAATTTTGGTGTGTGTGTATATATATGTATACACATACAAATGAGAAATTCAACCAGACAAAGAAGGCTGGAATTGATTATCAATTAATTATCTTGATTATCATTTTTTTCCTTCTGTTTAGTTTAGATGGGAAGGTTACAATCAACATAACATCACAGCTGATACTGTTCTAACTTTTGTCTCAAAAAAACCAGTATAAAAGATCAAAATAAGTCCTTCAATTGAACACTTACATGGGATAACTCCTCTGTGCTTTCCCAGGGCTAAAATAGACCCTTTTTATGCTATGCTAACACATTGTTCCACAAAAGCGAAAAATGTAGGTCTACTTCGTAACAACTTACCCAAAGAATGGTCCAACACCCATCTCAAATCTAAAATAATATAGTTACTGATTACTTTCAGGCCTCTCCTTTACCAAAAACTCCAGATCAGATTTCCATAACCTGGTGACCTGTGGATATGTGTGTGTGAAGACTTACATTAATGCAACAATGGGGACTATCCAATCTCTTTATCCAGAACTTTTCCAATTCTGAATCCATTACACACACACGGCCACTCAAGTGGATAAGATCCTGAATGCAGAAGTGGAAATTCAGATTCTTGATTTCCCCACTATAATTGGTTTATTAATGACAGCATCTTAATGATCTGTTTAAAATAAATAAACCATTCTCACCATTTCAAAGGTTTTTTGTGAGGCTCAGCTGATATTAAAATAGCACCAACCTTATGTGCTTTTTCAGCAAGTGACCTAATTAGTTAATAAAGTAATTGAATATTAAAAAGGATGTTGCAAGTGATTAAAATTTAAGAGCCTTCAGAACATTATTAAAGCTATAAATCATACATCACTGTTTTAATTTGCATAGCTATGGAATTACTAATGGTCCCACGTGAATATAGTACTTGGCAATTAGTCTTTTATACAAAATGTTGGCAATGCCAGGATAGTTTACCAAAATTGTCTCTTCTGCGTATGTTTTTTCGGCTAATTTCTGGTTTGAATGTACACTGGGGGAGAGAGGAAAGGTGATTTTTTTAAAGGATTCAGATCTTCAAATGGCAAAGGCATGTTATGTTCCTTTATGTGCCTGGACAAGGTATCTCAAATGACTGTAACATTTCTCTGAATCCCCTTGACATTGATTAATTCACAGCCACAGCTGTGAATAAGGACACAATCTCTGCTACGCTTTCATTTTGCTTAGGATGTATCGCTGGATTTCCCAAGATGGCCCTTGAAAGTCTGCGTTGGTGAAGTACAAGCAAGGTAGCCCACAGAGTTGCCAACAACTTTATTTCAGGCCATTCATTGCAACTGGAGGCCTATTGTCCTTAATGAAACTGAAGCTCACAACATAGACAAATCTACTTCAAGCTCTCTGGCTTCCTGCCTGCTCTTTCCAGGATCAGGGGGCAAGCCTTTCTAGGCGGGATTTGTATAACATTCCAGTGATGTTACTGCAGGTACCTGAGGTATCCCCTTTTATATGTGTTTATCAGTTAACTGTAGATTTCACCTTTTCTCCTGGAGCTCACGGTGGTACGCGTGGCACTCCCTTCTTCAAATCCCCCCCCCCCCGCCCACTCCTCTTCGACAGAGAGACTGAGCTGCGAAACAATGCCTGCCATCCGGCTTATGCATTGCAGCCCCCAAAGGGAAAATGCATCCCCCTCAGAGGGATGTAGCCAGCCAGATGGAAGTCCAAGGATCGTGTGCTGTGTTTGGACACGCAGATACACAATGCACCAGTGGTGAAATTCCAATTTTTTTACTACCGGTTCTGTGGGCGTGGCTTGGTGGGTGTGGTGTGGCTTGGTGAGCGTGGCTTGGTGGATGGGGCAGGGGAAGGATACTGCAAAATCCCCATTCCCTCTCCACTCCTGGGGGAAGGATATTGCAAAATCTCCATTCCCACCCCATTCTGGGGCGAGCCAGAGGTGGTATTTGCCAGTTCTCCAAACTACTCAAAATTTCCGCTACCGTTCTCCAGATTGTCCCTAGATGACACCAGGGACATCTAGGGGCACTAGGACAAAGGGTCAAGGACTACCTGTGTTTGTTTTGGAGACTTTAGTTGATTTGTGTGCTGCAGTAATGTCATGTATTGTAATAATTGATTAGCTGTTTCCAATATGTTTTTGACTTAGAGTCAGGGGTGGGTTCTACTTACCTTTACTACTGGTTCTCTTCCTGCTTTGCCAAACACACACTCTGCACATGCGCACTAACTTTTTTTCTGGAAAAAAATTCAGAACAAGTGTTTGGTGCATGCGCAGAGCGCTTTTCTGAGGTTTTTTTTGGAAAACCGTAAGTACTGGTGCGCGGGTGGGCCTGGCTCCCGGAGAACTGGTTCGGTGACGTCACAACGTCACCGCTACCGGATCGCACAAACTGGGCCAAACCGGGAGCAACCCACCACTGCTTACAGTTGTGTTATCCTTTGCATAGGTTGTGTTAGTTGTGATATAGTGGTCAGGCACTTTGAGTGGTCAGGCACTTTTTGATAAAGTTGTATGGGTGTCCATTTTATTGGAATATGTTGTATAGGCAATCTGTTGGTATTCTGGATTGTTGCAGTGCTTTTGAATAATTAATACCCAGTCAACAACTAAAGACCCCCACACAACAGGCATCATATAAATACCACACATAGAGTAGCCCAAAGCACCCACTCTCCTAGAGACAAGTTCTCTGAAAATGGGCTCCAGCATGAGTCTGAAAGCTCGAAAGACTAAATCTCCCAGTGACAAACCCAGACTGGACTCTGCATCATCTGAACAATGTTCTTACGCAGCTCCTCTTGTGGGAGATTGGGTTGTTCATTTATATTATTTTATGTCTTAATTTTATTGTGACTGTGGATGTTTTAACTGTAACTGCATATTTTATCATGAGTTGCCAAGAGGTTGTGGTAGGATGTAAATGTAATGGATAAGTAAACAAATAAGTAATATACGTGTTGCTGCAGAATTTCAATACTGTTTAGGAAGTGATTGCTTCTACTTGTTTCTCCTGTTTGCCCTTTTTAGAGCATTTCTGATCAATATTTTAAAGGTCATAGGACAAAGTCTAAAGATTTGTTAAATAAATAGTAGCAAATAAATAGTACCACACAGTCAACATCACTGTAATAAAATTTTTAACAGAACAGCTCTGGATTTGGGTCCTTCTCAAAAAAAGACTTTGGAGTCTGGAACACCCCCCCCCCCCCAAATCAAGAGGCAACATGTTATGGGGCTCTTCCAAACTACAAAGGGAACATTGCAAATGTTATTGTTACCACTACAGATTCTTTTATCCTAATGTTTGCACACAAATAGCAGGACTTTAACCATAATTGCAAAAATATTCAGGTTTTTTTGTCTATGCTAATACTTAGCTTTTGCATCAATGGCATCTAAGTGATGTCCAAGATCCTGGAAGGACTGGTAACACATAATAAAATATAGGATTATGTTTGTTATTTGGAGCATGGGTATAGAATGCTATAAATTCCATGGCAGAAAACATTAAGGCTTCAGATTCTACACTGGGATATTTTAGTGTATGATAGTGTGTTGTGTGTGTGTGTATCTATATATCATGTCTGCCAGTAAAATTAGAAATCTGTAACCAATACTGCTAAGTTGTAAAGTTCATATTGGGTGAGGAATATGTATCTATAATATGCTTAGTCATATAGACTTATTTATGGAGAAATGTTCCTTCTTTGCAGATTTTATAGAGTTGGTTCCAAATTATTTTATTAAAAAATAAATTGTTCCCCACTTTTCAATTTCTAGAGGAAGCACTATTTTTGTTTTTAGAAAATAGACATAAAAAACTTATTACAAAGATATATAAATAACTATAGGCTGCCCTATGTTGTATTTTCTTGATAGAAGGTGATTTAGTGTTGAGACATGGGAAAGGAAGCAATCCAAGTTAAGAAATCACCTACCCTTTCTCAATCAACATATTCCCTCTTCTATATGACCATCACAAATTATTATTCTCTGTATGGAGTTCCAAACAGTCACACGTTGGAAATCCCTCCATGAGGAAAAATTTAGAACAGCATATTTACAAGCTATGAATGAATTAACCATCACTTTTTCTTCATTTTTAATTGCAATAGTAATTGCCCATATTGAAAAGGAACCAATGTTCTACAATGATCCTTGTATGTAACATGTAGCCTGTTCCTTTTTCTTTTAAAAAATAAGGATGATGCTGGGGTCTACTTAAACAATGCCTTCAAAAGGTCTTTTTCATGAATAGCTGACCTCAATCAGTCTATGATGTAAAGGAGACCAAGCCCCTAGAGTTCAAAATTCAAAAATCCCTTTGGCAAAAGATTTGTCAAAGCCTAATAATAGGAGGTCCCTACACACTCAAAGAATGTTAACATCAGATATACAGAAAAGGAAATCTCAATTAACCCAACATCCAAGAAAACATTATTCCAAAGAATGAGTTTTACTCTCTCCATTCTGAAGTTTGTTATACAATATAGATAGTGTGCAACAATGTGTTATGAAACAATCACAGTGAAATTAATGCCTCCTTGACATGATTTATTTAAACTTCATTTCTGCCACCCTTCCTTTTAATTCTGAGAATTATAGAATGCATAACCAACAGCATATGGCATGATCTGCAGTCATAATAAGTACTTTCCTACTGTCTAAAAATCTGTCATCTAGGCAGCTTAACAAACAAAGTACAGATTCATTTTGTAGTATAAAATGCATAGAACCACAAATTAAAGAATGAAAAGAGAAATACAAACTGTGAAACTCTTACAACTTAAAACAATTGTATTCTGCATTTTATTTTTTGCTGAAGGGTGGACTTCACACTTGTAGATACATTCTCAACAATTTTAATAACCTGAAATTGCATGTCTTCCATAATTTCAGATAAAATGCGTCCTATCCAAAGTTTTTGAGTTTGCCCCCAAATTCCTTAATCATTATTGAATTACAAGGTGCATGATGTTAGAACTGGCAAACTATTACACACACATCCCCAAATTACCGTAAATTCCGGCGTATAAGACGACTTTTTAACCCATTAAAATCTTCAGTTAAGTGGGAGGTCATCTTATACACCGGGTACTGACCTTGAAGGATGCATGGCTGGCAGACTCTTTATTTTAACTGGAAACGTTGGGGGTCGTCTTATACGCCCAGTCGTCTTATACGCCGGAATATACGGTAATATGAAATGCATTTAATTAGTTTAATTTTAATGGAATGTAAAATACATAAAATATTTTTTTGCCCTATTACGTTCTTTTTTGCTCCATCCACTTTCCAGAGAACAGCTGCACTCCTCTTGTTAACCATTCAAGGGCCAATTTAATTTTTTTTTTAAAGTCTGAAATCCTAGATTCAGGACCATAGAAAATGATACAGTAATAAGTTTGGTTTGTTCAAATCAAGCCCTTGTGAATGGTTGATGATTGCAAACCTTGGCTTATGATTTAGTTTAACTTCTGAACATATTTAATGCAGTGGAGCAATTACGAGATTGCAGGTCCCAGTAGGATTTTCTTTGAATTTTAAAACACAGTAGCCATCGGAAATGGATGGCTGAATGTTTTCTGTCCACATAAAACAGATGAAAACACCAAGGACATGGAACAGGTTATGTTTTGGGGTGGAGGGTAGTGGTAGTTCTCATCCCCGTTATTTCTCTCCCCCTTGTTACCTCCTTTTCACCCTCCCCCATTCAAATCTTAAGTCATGAAAGCCCTATCAATAATCACATAGTAATTTTATTTAAATATAAGCCTACAGAAAGAAGTTATTACAGCTAATTCTCAATTTACAAGCCACCATTGAGCCCAAAATTTCTGTTGTTAAGTGAGACATTTAAGAGAGTTTCCCCCATTTTATGACCTGTCTTGACTCTGTTGTTAAGTGAATCACCGTAATTGATCAATTAGTAACCTGGTTGTTAAATGAATCTGGCTTCCCCATTGACTTTGCTTGTCAGAAAGTCGTAAAATATGATCCCCGGACTCCTGGATATGGCAATTGTCATAAATATGAACCAGTTGCCAAGTATCTGAATTTTTATCACATGACCATATTGCATGATGCTGCAAAAGTTGTAACTGTGAAAAATGGTAGTAAGTCACTTTTTTCAGTGCTGTTGTAACTTTGAACAGTCACTAAATGAACTGTTGTAAATCAAGGACCAGGGTCAAAGTTGTAAGTCAAGGTCCACTCTTCATGGACCAAAGAGAAAAGCTTTTTAAAAGCTTGTGGTGCTTCCCATAACAATTCTAACTCTGATGTGATTTTAAAATACACAGGCAAATAAGTTTATATGCAGTTATATCAGTTAAGATTTTTCAGTGGGCAAATCCACAAGTATTTGCTTCCCTAGAAAACTTGACTTATTCCCTATGTATATAGAAGGAAGGGCACAAAAAAAATACACAAACAAAGCTGGACCCCGCGTATTAATTTCTGGAAAAATAATATGTTAATGTATACAAGAAGCTACATGATGTAGGAGATGTGAAGCTTAGCTGGAAGGTAGGGTTAAAAGTGTCATCAGTTTTGAATCTTTGTACTCCAGCCCTCCATGAATTCTTATCTAGTGTCAATTTGGCTTTGATCATTAGTTGGCCAGATTCTTGTATATAGGTAGCAATAAACTCATCAGTGCTTTGAACTCAGTGAGTGCTCCCGATTCCTTGTGCCTACTCCTCTTTTACGTACTTTGTTCTTCCTAAACTGAGTATCAGCCCTGAAAAAGATGACTCAGATTGAAACTGTCTTGAAACACAGGGGTATAACTGTAGAGCAAGGAACAGGTTGGTAGAACAGTGACTGGGGCCTCTAAATGTTTTCTATGAAAACCAAAATTGCTCTAATAGAATTCCCTTAGTCCTCTTTCTGTCTCACGGGCAGCCAACAAGTCTTCCCTTCTTTCTTATCTTCTTAAGATAGTTGGAACAAGGTAGACTTCTTTCCTACTACTTCTGGTTCAGCTTGATTACAAGAGCATTTTGGTGAAATTCTATGGAATGAATAAAAAGGCAAAGAAAAAAGGGTGAGATGAAAGTAGAAAACATTTGTAGTGTATGAGTGCGTAATGGTGCGTGTAAGTGCATTTATGTGCATGTATGTATGAAGAAAAAAAATATCCTTACATTTTGAGAAGTCCCTTTTAAAAAAAACGATCACCCTCTCAATCTTTATCCAATTTTGGAGAACCAGACATTTAATTTTACCTATATCACTAAGTATCACCTGACATCACTAAATATCAGTACCATCTGAAATGGAGCTGGGAAAAAGGCTTTGGAGGGCTGAGGCTTTGATACTACTCCAAATAATTGATATTTTTATCAGAACATTTAGGGTTACAGAAGCTGTAAAACTGAAGACTAACAATGATTGCAGTGTTTGAAGAGAAAGATAAATATTAAAGTGGTCAAGAGGACTCTGTGGTGCTGACACATTTGGTCTCCAGGCTTTCACTAAGCATCTCAAGCACGGTCTCAGCTGGTAAGTTCTTGAGTGAACTCAAGGGATTTAATTAGCAGTTTCATCTCAAACAGTATAAATAAAGCCTCGTTTGTAGTCCTTGCAGACATCTCTTGATTATTCAGTCAGCTACAGGGTGAACAGCACCCATCTGCTGGTAAAATCCCCTTCCGTTTGGGATATCACAGCTGACAAATCGTTTCAGCTACAGACATGCTATCCCTGGGCTCTGACAATCAGGCTTTATGAAGGACTAGGAGACATCAAGCAACAAAGCCACCTATCAGATAAGCAGCTAATTTCATCAGGGCAGTCATAAATAACTGTCCATTCTCCTACTAGCTTCAGGGCATTTCAATACAAAGGCTGCTTACATTAAGTCCTTAACAACTGGAGAAAAGCTGCCTTATTAGCGTGTGAAATTGTTATAGAAGTTTCTAAACCAGAGCTCTTTGAAAAGCAACAGAAAACAATTTGGACTGTGTAATCTAATTCAGAAATGTGACCGAGTGAGTCAAAGTCACAATAAAAGCAACGTTATTGCCATAATTGGCATCTGGGTTTGGGGTAACTAAGGAGCTGCCCAAGGGTGTCCGTATCAAAAGGGTCCATTTGCTCTGATGCTGCAGAGTGAAATCTGTCTGAAAAGAGCTAAGGTTTTTTAAGGAGTCAATCCATTTCATTCCATGCCATTCACTGCCATCTTAAATTACCCAAAGTGCAATATCTGACTTTATGTCATGCTGTTGTCAAATTTGGAGTAACATCTGGTACAGCTTAAATGAGAATGGGGCACCACAAAGAGTGGATTAAATGCTGAGTGGGGACATAGTGGTTGTTGTTCACCAATCCAAGGACAAGGGGACATTTGGTGTAAATGAGACAATTAGGCAGGGGTGCGCTGCTGGGGGTTCGCAGGTGTTTGGGAGAACCTCTAACTAAGATTCTGTGCAGTTTGGAGAACCGCCAAATCCCACTCCTGGCTGGCCCTGCCCACCCCACCCCTCCCAGGAGTCCCCACACGGCCCATTTTGGATGCAGGTAAATGCAGGGAGTGCGCAGAGGCTTGAGGAGGGCAGAAAACGGGCCTACTGGAAGGTCGGGAAGGTCTCCTCCAGGCCTATGGAGCCTGGGGAGGCCATTTTTGCCCTCCTGGAGGCTCGAGGAAAGCCTCTGGAGCACGGGGAGGGCAAAAATGCCCCCCCCCCTGCTGTGGTGCAGGAGGCTGACTATGCCACGCCCACCATGGCCATGCCTACCCAGCAACTGGGCAGAGAACCCCTTGCTAAAACTTTTGAAGCCCACTCCTGCAATTGGGCATATCTGCCAGGCACAAAAAATTGTGACTATTCATTAAATTGCAGTAC
This sequence comes from Grayia smithii, assembly GCA_032468115.1. NCBI lineage: Eukaryota > Metazoa > Chordata > Lepidosauria > Squamata > Grayiidae > Grayia > Grayia smithii. The sequence goes on along the minus strand of JANHFM010001441.1, from coordinate 35,955 downwards.
AGAAGATTTAATTAAGTCTATACACCAGAATCTAGTCAACTAAAGTTCAGTATTAAATTAGTGCCAGAGAAGGATCAATGGAATGCAAGAGGGATTGGACTTGGCTTGTTTGTGGCTATGTAAGGACTCTAAGATTATGACATATTTAACTCTACCACCTCAGCTCTGCCTGTGTTTCTCCCACAATGCCCTAGCAATCCTGGTCACTGTTTCAATACTGCCCTAGTTGTACTTGTACCATGGAAACTTTGTCAGAATAGTGCTGAAAGAATATTGTTTGTAAATTTGTCTAGGGATTTCTTATCTGTTCTGTCCATTTGCCTAGCCCATTTGCAAAGGAAATTGAATGATATTATATTAGGATCATTGTATGAAGACAATTGTGAAGCACTGTTTCATAGCAAAACAAAATTTTTGTGAGAGAGATTTTGCCTAGCTTTACAGGAATGGAGATGGTAATCAATATTTTATTATTTTAATTTATCTTCTTCATCCAATCTGACCCTCATCTTTTCAACAAAAAAGCTAAAATGTTACATAGTTCAATGTTTTACATCTTAAGGGAAATGATATTAATAACTATTTTCTAGGACAAGACTCAGGAAAATTAAACAAATGTTTCTTTAAATTTGTGTGTGAAACAAATAATAAACATATATATTACATTAATAATAAAGTTAACAATTCCCTTGTTTTACTGAAAAAATGTACTTTTATACTAGGAAGAGAGCAAAACTGTCTCATGCAAACTATTTGTGCTTATGTTTCACAATTTCCTACCTGATCCAAAACAGATAATACCCAGGATATTAATATATTCTACCTCTAACCAACATAATGACTATTGACAGAAGATTAAACAGAGAAAATATCTGATTTCCTCCGCCCTCCCTCAGACAAGGTAGCTGAATCTTTGCCTTCTATTTTTTCTGACCAGGATAAATACTAATGTGCTCAAAGATCCAGTGACGTCTTGTGTTTGTTAGAGCTCACGAATATCCAATGCTCACTGTCTGTTGGAGTCCCACTATAGAACATCGCTATCTAATATTAGATATGTCAAGTTGTGCTGACATAGCTGGTGCTCTGGCAAACAAAATATCATGTAGGTGATTCATATCCTCCCTTGAGTCATTACCAAGCTTTACTAAATGCCAACCTGGGTCAATTCATAACACAACAAAATTCCATAGGTCATTACATTGCAGTTAATAATATTCTTTTGCCAAAGCAGAATCTCTCTAGATTGGGTTACAATCTATAATACCGTATTTCGGACATCAAAATGAACTTTCCTGGGAAAAAAAAAGTGTAATGCCCTCAGCTGTTTTTCTTGCAGCTGCTTTAATCTTGAAGAAAGAAACATAATTTTATAGATGGCTAGATTGTTTATTTATTAGCCACCAAAGTACAAATTGAAGATCTCGTTATTTACTGCTTGATCAAAACTGTCATACTCAATAAAAACGTCCCTTTTAATTTTGTTCTGTGTGAAAACCTCTCCTTTGCAATCTTACCTGCAATTATTTATTCAATATCATTTTTGATATCATAAAAATACAACTAAACTATTTCCCATTTTTAATTCTAGCATTAATACAAAAGTATATATTTGATTCAGTAAGGTTGTTTGGAAAGTCATAAGTGAAAAAAAAAACACCTTCTACTAGACATATCTAAAAACTCTTCTTCAGTGATTTTCATGTTATTCTAGAAAGATCTTAAATTTAAATTGCATGCAAACCAGGTAAGGCTGAAGGTTAGAATGATGCAATAATTTGTGTATATTTTACAAAAGTACACTTGATAGTTTATAATTTGCAGCTATAGGGTCATATGTAGCTACTAAGACATTTTTCTCATGGTTTCTGGAGGTGCCTCTGATAATAAATTGGTAGGCATTTTTCTTCTACAAATAGGGAACATACTGTACATAAACTGTCTTGTAATATAGTCTAAGAACATATCTCCCTCTTGGAAAAAAGAGAGAAATTCCAGATGCGCATAAGGTGATCTCTCTACTGTACAATACAGCCCTTCCCATGGTGGCTCTTACTTACCTCCTAATTCTAAATATAATATTTGGCCACCTGCATTTTTCTACTCTTAAGAGTTCTCAGTGAGCAAACAGCACTGGTAGCTAGATACATAAATAATCTTGGCAAAATATTAGGAGAGAAAAATGAAATCGGAAGAGATAATGAATATTAGAAGGGCAATGTCTGAGAATTGATCTAGTCCAGAAAAAAGGAGAAGTATTTCGAATGGATGGTCAGGATTCAACTCCCAAGTTACACACATAATATTCAGCAGAGTTATTAAGTAATGGTTCATGTGGATATGATTTATGTGAAAGTTACAAACACCCAACAGATTTATAAACCACATAAATTAATTTCAAGTGCACCGATTAAAGAACCACTGAATACTGCAGATATAATACACATTTACCGTATTTTTCGGAGTATAAGACGCACTTAACCCCCCCCCACAGAGGCTGAAAATTTGGGTGCATCTTATACTCAGAATGTAGCTTTTTCGAAGCTTTTTTTCAGCCCTAACAAGGCGCTAACGCTAACTTAGCCTGTTTTTCTCATTGCTTCTCTCTCCAAAGATCAGCTGTGCTTTAGAAGCTGTTTTTTATCCCCAATGTTCATAACAAGAGAACTAATGTGCTGAAGCTGACCAGACTAAGGACGCTAGCCAGATGAATTCCTGGTAGGCAGATTTTCCCCCCCTATTTTCCTCCCCAAAAACTAAGGTGCGTCTTATACTCCAGTGCGTCTTATACTCTAAAAATACGGTAATTATAGTAGGAAGTAAAGCATCATTATTAAGTACTGTACAAACAAATGAGAAGACATCCATGTCCAGGCTGACATAAAATAGACCCTCCCAAAGGTTATTTTACAGGTGTGGGTATACATGCTGCCTTATAAACAGTCTGCAAAATCTAAATAAAGCCCACCCAAGTGCTTTGGGACCAGAGACTGAAGGAGTCTGAAGGAACAGCTAAATAGAAACCTTTCCCAAGCCTGTATGTTCCAAAGATATGGATCTGCAATTTAGAAATTCTGAAGTAGTAGATCCCACTTACCAGAAATTGATGAGAACTTCACTACTTAAGCTACCATGTCTAAAAAGAACTACAGCTTTCCTTGTGCTGTTACTCATCATACATTCTCATCTGCAACGACTTTATCCAGTATTATGGTAGAACAGTGGTTCTCAACCTTCCTAATGCCACGACCCTTTAATACAGTTCCTCATGTTGTGGTGACCCCCACTGG